>PVKB01000266.1:0-217103 GCA_004027205.1 Ctenodactylus gundi
AGGCCACAGAAGATGAACCTGAAACCTACATATTCCAGAGTCTGTGAGAGCACTCTGGAGGGTCCTCAGATGTGACTAAGAAGTACTTGTGGGTTGGGCAGGGTGGAGCAGGACACTGTGTTTTACATGGTAGGGAAACAGAACCTTATTTTAGATCTACAGGGAGGTAGAATCTAATAGATTTTTGTTTCTACATTAACTGGCTTAAATCATTTTATAAAGGTATGTATATTGAAAAATTACTAAGCATCCCAAATAACATAAGCAATCAACATAGATACTGAGATTTGAAACCATGTTTTCTTCCCAAGCCTGTGCTCTTCTTATTATGGTTAGAACACATATTTTCTGTCCACTTTTTCAAGTACATGAGGATACCTATGCTTCTTATGATTGGGTCATATAATCTTTCTTTTATCATTTATATTCTTAGTTACTTTAATGACTATGAATATTTAGGAGATAAGTTTATCCTCCTTTTAAAACAAACACAAAGCAAACATTTAAAAACTGATGATACCTGAGTTACTCTCTGTACTAAGCAGTCATCTGCATAGTTCCCTTTATGTGTGCAAGGCAATCGTTCAAATCGTGGATCCTTGGCGATCCTGCAGGATTATAAAAGTGGATTACAGATAGTAGTTAAGCAATTGGACAATGTCCTACCCTTCAGGAAGTTAAAACAAAATTAGCATGATCTGTGTGAACCTTCAGGCACTCTCTCTTCCCAAAGGTTATGCCCTCATGGAAGCAACAACTCATGCAGAAGGGGTGAAAGCTGCTGACAAGAGGAAGCAGGCTCAGAGAAGTTAATTTGCATAAACCGATATAGCAGGGAAAAGCCAGGATTCAAAACCAAATTAGTTTTAATCCAAATATTTCACTTTTAGAAAATTCTCTTAAAGAAATGTAGTAGAAGATACACATAAAGATGGTCACTACCACAGTTTATAGTAGTGAAAAATCACAATATCCATTAATAAGGTAAAAAATACAGTTTGATGCCCCAGTCCTATTTAAAAACATGATATAGAGCTGTACACAAGAACCTACGCTAAATCGTTTAAACAAAGCAGGCCAACTAACTGTGTATCTATATGATTTAATTAAGGAAATAAACGATTTTGGGTTTTTCTAGATTTGCATAACAAAAGGTTATTTGCTTTGTGAAGAAGGAAAGAGGATGTAAGGGGTAGTGAGAAAGAGGAAGGGAAGGAGAAATGTTCAAGATGTGGTATGTATTTGCACTCAAACTGGATATTATTATTTATCACTAATATATGCCACTAAAATAATTTTGGAATATCAAAAACAAAAATAAAATGTCTTTTAAAAATTTATATTGACTCCCCTCAGTTTTCCCTGTTGGGGTAGGAGAATGGACAAAGTATAAATGTGGACAGAGACTTTTTTATCTGTATATTTTATACTACTTGTCATGAAATTAAAATTATTTTCATATAAACTTGAAAAAACCCCGAAAATCTGTGATTCTTAGAGCTGTGTTCTATTACACAATGAGTCTCTGCAACAAAATTCAAGGTGACACATAGGTTCGGAGTACAACAAAAATATTGCATATATGGTCATCAAAGTACTAGGCCAATGGGGGTGATGTAGTCAGGAAAAAAAGACACAGAAGTGAATAAAATGAAGGTGAAAGATCATGCCAAGCAAAGTAAGGGAGGCATGTTCTTAACAGGGACCAGCCGTCTGTAAAATGGCTTAGCATTCAGGGAAAGGTGAGTATGTCTGGCAGAGAGGAGCGTTCGGTAAAACAGGTGAGGGAGGGTCTCCAACTCCAGGCTAAAGAGTAAGAGTTTCACGACCTAGGTGATGCAGTCAGCAAAGACTTTTGAGGAACAGTGACATCAACCAAGCTCTGTCTTGAAAAGACTGGGTAGGCTGGGTGAGGGGGACACAGGAAGGCAGCCTCATAGATGAGAGACTAGGGAGGCAGCAGTCAAGGACTTGGCTTTTCTAGCATATCCCTTTCACTTCTGAACGACTCATCTCCTCTCTATGGGCTCTTTCCCAGAAGCATACCAACATGCTGGAGTATATTCTCTGTCTCAGAAAAAGGAAAAACAAAAACAAATTACTATCCCTCTACTTCAGCCAACACTTCAGTTGTTTATCTTCACAGTCAAACCTGATACCTCTATTTTCTTCCCTCCCATTCCTTATTTTTATTATTTTAAAAATAATTGTCACTTTCCTCCTTTTAATTTCATTAAAATCTAGTAAGATACAAAACTAAAAAAAGAACTTTTGGCAAATTGTCCCAAAAAAGGGCTCTGCTGAACTCAGAGAAAAGGCATCAAGATATGGCCACTGCAGCCCATTTTAGGGGTGGGAAGCTGAGCTAAAGAGTAGTGATTTGAGTGGTGATGTGAGTCAGACACAGAATATTAAATATGTTAAACATTGCATGGTTTCTCTGATTTGGGAAACCCAGAATACAGGCATTCTATAGAATCAAATGGGTGTGATAGCGGGATTTAGGGGAAATGAGGAGGGTGTGGGCCAAAAAGGAAAGGGATTGTAATGCTGATGTGATATAGATGAGCACAAAATACTCAAGTTCATTGTAAACATTAAGCATATACATATTAATAAAAATAATTTCATTAGAATCAATTCTTTAATGAAATCCCTTTTCTTGTCCTAATCTCTTTGCCCCTTTTGTGAATAACTTTCACCCTCAGTTTGGTATTTATCATTTCCTCACATATTTTACTTTGTAACATTATTCATCAACATTCCACAAGTGACCTACTCTTTTTGTGGTGGTACTGGGCACTGACCCCAGTGTCTACACAGTGAGCTACATTCCCAGTCACCCTCTCCCTTTTTTTATTGACATAGGGTCTTGCTAGGTCACAAAGGCTGGGCTCAGACTTGTGCTCTTCCTGCCTCTGCCTCCCATTATTTTTCTTACTCTTATACAAAAAAATTTCAATACTTGTCTCTACTACATTTACATGAGTTTCTCTATGGAAGTGTCTATTTTACCAGAATCTACAGTATGAAATGTAGTTTACTAGCACAGTTTGCACATATATAAAAAAGCGAAAAAGTTCTATGAACTAGTACTCAACCTGTACCAAATGCAAGGCATGTTAACATTGTGTCATTTTTTCTATTAGATCTTAAAAAAGTACTAGCTGAGACTCGAACTGATTTTACAACCTACTGATTGTGATCTCCAGGTTGCAAGACTGTGTGTGGTGAAAGAGTGTTGTAATCTTGACCTTACAAAAATATCACCAGGTTGCTCTCTCAAGTGATGGCCAACTGACATCCTTTGGAGTTGGGAATGAGAATCCCCACTGCTGGCTGATCTCTAGCACCTGTGTCTGTCACTCTATCAATCCCTAGCACTCTTTGTTTAGTAATACAAAACTGCCACATGCTCTTCATTTAGTAAGTCTTGGGTTAAGCTCTGGAGAATTTTCATAGGCAAATTCTTCCATATGGCCTGGGTCATTAAATACAACAATAAAATCTATTTCCAGGAAATAGATTTTATCAGCTGGGGGAATCCTATATTGGAAATCTATAAAACAGAGAAACTGATTAAAACATATAAACGAGAATTCTCATTGCTTGACAGTCTAACTTCTTTGGACATTGTCAAGCATATTAAAATTTTTTTTTGTCAATCTAATGAGTATAAAATATTTCATTGTAAAGACTATGTTTTTATCCCAGGATTTGTAAGGTTCAATTTGAAAATAAGCCCTTTGTGGATTACAGAGTAATATATGTTGCTAATCTCTTCTGACTTTGTGTCTAGTCTTCACTTTGTTTACTGTATGTTTTGGCATTAAAAAAAGTACTCAATTTCAATAGGGCCTAGTTGATTCATTTTCCATTATGGTTTAGACTTAAGTCCATCATTACTCATTATTTACTGTATTTTGTATTAAAAGTCTAGATACTTAATCTATCTGGAATAATTTTTAAGAAGTGAGATGAAGATCTAATTTTCAGAGCTGGAGAAATGGCTCAGAGGTTAAAGTGCTAAGTACCCGAGTTCGATTCCCCAGTACTACATAAGCCAGGCCTGGTGGTGCACACCTGTTATCCCAGCACTCGGGAGGCTGAGACAGGATTGCTGTGAGTCCAAGGACAGCCTGGGCTCCATACTGAGTTCAGAACCAACCTGGGTTGCAGGGTGAGACTCTGTCTCAAAAAAAATTTTTTTTCTTTCTTTCCACAGGTGTCAACACTGTTTCAGTAGTTAATTACCTTCCTACTGATTTAAACAATGCTACCACTCTTCTGTCTTTAAAAAGAAAATCACCTTTATTAGATATAAATAAAACATAATAAAGTTCTCTATTTATGAAAGTATATTTTAGTAGTTTCATGTATCCATGGAACTTCCTCCACAATTCAGACATAGAACATTTTTATTACTATAAAAGTTCCCTCCTGTCCTCTTGCAGTCAGTCTTTCACTAATATTCTCCTTTCCATGTAACCATTGGTCAATATTCTATTAGTATAGTTTTTATCTTTTCTAGAATTTCATACAAATGAAATCACATTTCCAGAGTGGCAGAAATGCTTTATTTCACGACTATGATGGCAGGTCCATGGCTATATATATCTGCCAAACTCATCAAAGTATGTTATTGTCCTCAAGCTTCCACAAAGGCGACAAAAACAAATCCATTGGTTTATGTTACAGTTTAAATATGCTTTTTACCCATGTGAGATTTTGCAACATCATGTATTAGTCATCTGGAAAACAATGATTAACTGAAGTACATCAATTTTTCCAAATAATGATATTTTTCATTACATATTATAAAAAAATTGTACTTAGTATCTTCACTGGTCTCAACAAGAAAGTATTTATTATTGGGAATGTGATAAATTCATGGTTTTCCAAAATCAAGTTTTCACTTGAAAGCTCAAATTTTAACACTGGCAATAAATATAGTAAACTGTTTGGACTGAAGTGATGTGTTTATTGGCATTAATTTCTGAGAAAATGCCTGCCAAATATGAAAAAACTAATGTTTGAGCTGTATTTTCACATAAAAATGATTTCTATGAAAAACTAGCTAGAGCTGGGCATGGTGGCACATGCCTGCAATCCCATCACTGGGACGTAGAGAAAGGTTGGTGATAACTTTGGGCCTACACTGATCAACCTGGCAAGAGTTTGTCTCAAAAAAAAAAGAACAAAAAAAAAAAGCTGGGGATGTAAAGGGTTTAGGTACAATTTCTAGTACTAAAAAGAAAGCAAAAACAAAGTGAACAGTTGGTTCAGCTCATACATATACACAACTTCTTTTCATTGAGATAGGCTTTAACCTTTAGTATGCAGTAAAAGTACTTCACATATGCTTAAAATTGAAAATTTAACACAAAGAATACTGATGTGTACTTGAGGGTCAAAATTTAATAAAGTCGACATTTTCTGCCTTTTTTTTTTTGAGACAGGGTCTCACTATGTAGCCCAGACTGGCCTTGAATTCCAGAAAATCCTCTTATTTCAGCCTCCATAAGTGCCAAATTTACAGGCGAATGCTGGGAACAAAGGCATGGGACACCATGCCGAGCTATCAGGGACATTTTTAAGTGACTTTGGCTTATAAAGTACGCACAAACCTACCAGTGGGTGGCAGTTAAGAATATTACGACTAAATGACAACTAGTTTTGTGTAAGGCCACTGCTTTGCTTCATACTAAGTTGCCAAGTTGCCCATGCTGGGCTCAAACTTGTGACCCTACTGCCTCCCAGAGTGCTGGGACTACAGGCCTGTCCCACTGTGCCCATCTGAACACAAAATCTTGCATCTGAATCTTGTAGTTCAGCTTCTAAAGGAGAAGGCTAGATTACAAATTAATAGCTTCTAATTGATAAATCTACAATAAGGATGAGGAAATCTTTTTCCTACTGAGGTCATTTGGGCATTTATGACATCATCATTTGGCCATACCAAATTATCTACTTAAAAACTAGCCTGCTATACTTGGTAAAATATTTTATTATTATACAATTAGCTCACTATCCATAAAGCGATGCTTGCCTTGGCCTGGTCAGACCAAATGATTTTTGCAGGCTAGACATTGCCTATGCCTCATCTAGAGGAATTTAAAGTAGGCCCAGAAGACCAATATGGCTAAGTAACTTAGTTCAAAGAGCTTTAGTGTGAAATAGTCTAAATCTTAAAATATTTGCTTTTGAAATCATAGTCTTCTTACATTTCTATTTAAAATAATTACCCAAGAAATCTTTGGACAGCATAGAGAGAAAAGAGGGACAAAAGAATTATCAGTATAAAACCTAGACTAGCTCCAAAAATAAACCAAAAGTAAATCTTAACTAGCTTCTTCCTACCTTAAGGCCACTCGATACTTCTGTCCCAATTTCTCAATTTCAGCCATTACACAATCAGTTATACAAGGAATACCTGCCAGAAAAAAAAAAATACAAAAACTTAGTAACAGAACTTATAGACATATTCTGAATTATATCCTGTTCAGTCTTTAAAAGACCTTGGAGAAACCTGGAATGACAATAGAATAAGCACAATGAAAAGAACAATAAGAACTAGAGAAGAAATTCTTACCTATAAAAAAACTAGGGCTGGGCTTAGTGGTGTAGGCCTGATAATCCCAATACTGGGAAGCTGAGGCAGGAGGATCCCAAGTTTGAGCTTAGCTTGGGTAACTTAGTAACTTAGTTATAGCTTGTCTCAACATCAAAACTAAAAAATAGATTGAGAACATAGCCTAATGCAAAGAGTTTCATGCTTAGAACCATCAAAAGAAAGAAAGAAGGAAGGAAAGGTAGAAATTATCCCAACTCCACACCACAGATTCCAACAAGCATGACACATACTTGGGAAGAAATTTAAGCTAGATCTTGTCATAATTTTTATAAGTTGAAGATTGAAAAAAGTAAATGTGAGCCAAAAGCAAACATGACATTGAACAGAAAATGTGAAATTTGATCATATATAAAAAAAAAAACTCCTATTTGACAACCACCAAGTAGAAAGACATGATAAGAGTTGAGAAAGAAAAACAGGGAAAATATTTCTACATATTTGTTAAGGGGCTAATATTCTTACTGTGCAAAGAGCTTATAATAGTTTATAATGATGTATTATTTGTAAGACTTTGTCCTAAGTACTTTGTAAGAATTATCTCATCCAATTTTCACAATAATTTCTATAAGAAAGCACTGTTATCATAATTACTAACATAATTCTTATAGATGAGGAACCCAAGACACAACAAAGTTACTCCATAGAAAAATGAGCCCAAAATTTGAATCAAGACTATAACTGGGGTTTTAACCGTTGTGCTGTATTTCAGTTTATAGAACAGAACATACAATTGGCAATGGATATACAGATGCTCAATTGTCATGCTAAAGAGATAAAAACAAGCATATTCTATCCAATAAGAATGGCAGAGATTAAACAGACAAAAACACTCAGTATTGAGGGAACAGGCATTCTCATATTAAGCTTGCAGGTGTATAAATTGATAGGACTAGTTGAAGGCAATTTTGAAATGCCTATTGTAAAAATACACGTGTGCTCTTGAAATTGTAATACCACTTCTAGAAAATATATACTACAGAAATACACCTATATGTAGACACACACACAAAGACATTGACTATGACCTTGTTTATATTACAGTAAAAATTGCAAATAGGATACTGGGTTTTAATATTTACAAGTTAAGGACTATGTGGTTAGTATCTAAGTGATAAAAACACTTGCCTAGCATGCACAAGACCTTAGGTCTGATTCACCAGCACCACATAGAAAGTAGCTGGGCACGGCAGGGCACTCCAGTAAGCCCAGTACCTGAGAGGCAGGAGGACGGCTGTGAGTCTGAGGCCAGCCTGGGCTACACAGTGATATAGTTAAGAAAAAAAAAGGTCCATGTATATATATGGACCTAAATAATGTTTCAGATATACTGTCCACTACAAAAAGCAAAAAGAAAATAAGCTGAACATGATCTATAGAGTCAACGGAACATTTGGTCTTAAAAAACTATGAATTACTAAAACATGCTATAACAAGGACAGCATTTGAAAATACACTTTAATGAAAAAGAACCAAATTTCATAATCCTTTTTCTTTTTCTTTTTTTTTTGAGACAGGGTTTTGCTCTATAGCCTAGGCTGACTTGGACTCATGAATACTCCCACCTCAGCCTGCCAGAGTGCTGGGATTATAGGCATGCACCACCACACCCAGCTTATGTGGAGCTGCAGAACTGAACTCAGAGTTATGGGCTTGTTAAGCAAGCGCTTTAACACTGTGTCATTCCTCCAGCACCCATTATCCTATTTTTATGAAATGTCCATAATAAAGACAGAAGTGGTTGCCTAGGAACAGAGAGAATGAGGAGGGTCAGAGAATGAACTAAGGAGGTGGGGGGTCAAGGATTCTTCCTGGGGCAATGAAAATGTTACCTTCATATTTTAATGTAATAAATGTATACAGCCACTCTTTTTTTTTTTTTTGGACAGGGTCTAGTTCTGTAGCTCAGGCAGGTCCTGAACTCACTATGGAGCGCAGGTTGGCCTTGGACTCATGGCAATCCTCCTGCCTCAGCCTCCCGAGTGCTCGGATTACAGGAGTGTGCCACCATGCCTAGGTTATGTGGTGCTGGGGAATCGAACTCAGTTACTTTGTGCTTGATGTAGCACTTGCTAGGTGAGTACTTTAACCACTGAGCCATTTCTCCAGCCCTCACAGCCACTATTAACTAACTGTAGACATTTAAGAATTTTGATTTTTTAATACCCTTCAAATATCCCTGACTCTCATCTCACCTTACTGAGTATCATTCACATTAAGGCACTCTGTAAGTACTGTTCATTATATACAGGAATATCTTAGAGACATTGTAAGTTTGGTTTAATTGGAATTGAGTAAATTATTTTAATAAAGTGAGTCACAGAAGATTTTTGGTTTCCCTGTGCATGAGAAAGCTGTATTTACACCGCATTGTAGTCTACTGTGTACGATAGCTTTCTGTCTAAAAGAACAATTTGTCTACCTTATATGAAAAATACTTTATAATATTCTACTCAGTGGGATAGCAGGTACCTTGCTTGTGTGAGGCTCTGTGTTTGATCTTTGGAAAACAAAAACAGGGGTGGCTGCAGTGATTTCCTAAAAACCCTCAGGTAAGACAGCAATAACATATGCCACATTGGTTCATTCTTCTTCGTATGAAAGATTTCTCTATAGCATCCAAGGCTGTACACACAGTGGAACTTCTATCAAAACTGAAGTCAAATTAATCCTCTCAAATCTTACTGCTACTCCATTAATAACATCTAGAGTATGCTTAGCATGCATGAAGCTCTGAATTCAATCTCTAGCAGGACAAAAAATAAATAAACACAGAAACTTCCTGCAACAATAGTATTGCTATTGGTGCTCAGTGGCAGAATGCATACTTGGCAATATGTGCAAGGCTCTGGGTCAGTCTCTATAACCACATACAAGAATAGACTGCAGGGGCTGGAGGAACGGCACAGTGGTTAAAGTGCTTGCCGTGCAAGCATAAGGCCCTGAGTTCAATTCCCCAGCACCACATAAAGCTAGGTATGGTGTTGCATGCTTTTAATCCCAGCACTAGCAAGGCTGAGGCAAGCGGACTGTCCTGAGTCCAAGGCCAGCCTGGGCTACAGAGTGTGTGGCTACGCCACACAGCAAGTCCTTGTCTCAAAAAAAAAAAAAAAAAAAAAAAAAAGATTCCATCCAAAGAAACATTCTTATCTGTAATTTGTTAATGTTTTATCATTAGAATACAGCAATCAAGCCACATCTTTACATTCTGTTTTTAATTCTTTCTCCCTTGCTATTTATTCCTACCACATTTGTATTTGTTCCCTCAACTAACATATCTAGGAGTTATAGTGGGATGTTTTAGTGTTGAAACAAGCACTAATGTGATGTCTTGATACATGCATATATTGTATAATGTTAAAATCACAGCATTAAAAATATCTATTTTCTCAAACACTAGTCATTTCTTTTTGGTGAAAAAATCTTTTAAAAGTTTTTTTTTTTTTAAATACATTGTACATTTGGTTATCTTTATTCATTCTTCTCTATCAGATCTGCAATCCCTCAAAATCATCCATGAGGGCTGGATTAACTTCTCTCAAACTCCTGGTAATATTGATATTGACCCACTTCCATGAATTACAAGTGTTCTTAATGGTATCCAGAATATGAATCCTTTCCAGAGGTTTTCAACTTACTTTGCCCCCATTCACTGGAGGATCACTATGACAGCTATGGCTTATGAATGTAAATAACATGAGTTGAAAATAAAAAATATTCCTTACCCCATGGGCTGCAGAATGGGTATCACCAGCAGATAAGGAACACATGAGCTGTGTAGCATATCCACTGAGGGATCTTGGGGGATGAGGGGCATTGTGAGGAAACAGTAACATTTTGAAAGGGATTCTGTGATTGAGGAAATCTTAGAACTACTCACAGGAAGCAAATGTTTATTTTCCTTGTTGGGGAGCCTTAAGGTATTTCAGCAAACTGTTAAGTGTGGTGCATACTTGTAATCCCAGCTATTTGTGAGAGTGATGTAGGAAGATCTGAAGTTTGAAGTTAGCCTGGGAAACTTAGGGAGATCCTACCTTAAATCAGAAAATTTAAAAAAAGGGCTTGAGATGTACCTTAATGGTAGAACCTTTACTGTTTGATGAAAAGGACTAGCACTCAGCCTATCTCAGCTTTAGACATGCTTTCCTTGTAATCCCAGCTATTTATTTACATTTATAAGCCATAGCTTCTGTGCTTATATTCAACCATTTTTACTTTTTAATTTGAAGGGAGAGGTGTGTGACTCTTCCTTTCATTTGAATACCTACAGGCTTAGGGTTATTAACTGACTTAATTTTAATACAGTTGTAATTCAGGGAATAGGGAGGACTGAAGAGAGGGAAAAAGATGATGGAATGATCACGAGCACTCAGAACACAAACAATAGTGTTTATAGACTTACTCTACGCAGTTGTTATAAACTTATTTTTCTTTTTTTAGACAAGGTCTTGTACTATAGCAAGTATTAAATTCACTCTGTAGCCCGGGCTGGCCTCAGTCTCATGGTAATCTTCCTGCCTCAGCCTGTTCAGTGTTGGGATTATAGGTGTGAGCCACCATATCCAGCTAATTTTTGGGTGGTACTGTGGAACTAAACCCAGGGCCACGCACATTCTAGGCATTTTAACCACTAAGCTATACCCCTAGCCCAGTCATACTTTCAATTTGTAAAAAATGTAGTATTTATGAAGTACAATAAAATGAAGCACAATTAAAAAAAAGCATCTATAATATTCTTTGAAGACTAAAGCAGGAAGATAGCAAGTTTAGGACCAGCTTGGACTACAGAGCAAGACCCTGTCTCACAAAATAAATAAATAAATTAAAAAAATTAGAACAGAAAGTGCAAATTTTCCCCTTTGATCTTAATTTCTTTTTTATGGTAAAATGTAAGTCTGATTTCCATTTGTAACTTTAACCAGATGACAGGAAATACATAAATAAAAGACAGAAAATGTAAAAGATCTAACTTAGAAATTGACCATAAACCAACTTCTGGTTCTGTGATCATAAACAGAAAAACGCTTTATTTAGCTTTTCCACAAAAATATGGATTATCTTCATATATCCATTATTTTAAAATACAGAATTTGAAACAGAAAATCTCCTATGTTCAAAGTTAATGTTTACAATCATGGTCAAAGCAATAGGGTTTTCTGAATTGTTAAAGTTTAATTATTCCTAGGCAAGTATGCATTTTATTTCAATTCATTAAATGTATCACTGCTTTGGTGGCCACTGCAAACTAAATGGCCAACGATTAATTTAATGAGAGAATTTCATCTCCCTCTTTTTGTGTATTTAGCTAAATATGATTATTCTATACAAAAGTTGCAGAGATATAATACTCACATTTGGCATATAGACAATCCATCATCGATTGCACTAAGTCTAGTTTGGCTTTAATGGAGAAGTTGATAAAGTTGGTATCAACCAGGATATGGTAAGGTGGGCCCAGCTGTGTATTATACTGGAAGAATAAGCAGGAAGGATACTGGGGGCTGAAGAAAGAAGAAAAGTCTGCATTAATACTTTGGTATCAAAACAACAACAACAAAATAAAAAGAAGATTCTGCTGTGTCAGCTGCCTATACAGTAAGCTCCTTTTCTCTTGTCCATTGGAAACAAACCCCAAAATGGAAAGCAAGGAGGAAAGTAACAGTGGATCTTAATCTCAGATTGATGAGCATGCTTTGTTAGCTACAACTTTTAAAAAAGCAATTATCAGGGCTGGAGAAATACTCAGTGGTTAAAGTGCTCACCTAGCAAGCACAGACCCTGAATTTGATTTGCCGGCACCACACAAGGCTGGGCACGGTGGCCCACACCTGTCATCCTAGCACCTGGAGGCTTTGAGGTGGGAGGATTGCCATGAGTCCAAGGCTAGCCTGGGCTACATAGTGAGTTCAGGATCAGACCAGCCTGGGCTGCAGAGTAAGACTCTGTCTCACCGAAAAAAAAAAAAAAGCATTTAAAGCAGTTATCCAACCTAGTTATTCCTCTATAAAAGAAAAGATATGGACTCAAAGAAGTAAAACGCTATGATTACGGTTAAATAATACTACAGCAAGTTTACATTCTCAAAGGGCCATCGTAAAGTAGTTGTAGAGAATATAAGAAAATAGTTTGTCCAGTGTTCAGATTATTTATTACCACAGAGCCTAGCTCTATCTAAAAGACTTCACTTAATGATAAATCTAAAAAATCCAAAGATTAAATCCAAAAGACCAAAGATTATTACTAAATGCTAGCCCATGTACTCTATAAACATATCATGATATAGACATTACCAAATTAAGACAAAATGAGAAAAATAAGGAAAACGTGGTGAGGCTTTTATAAAACTAAGATACTTTAAAAAATGACTTTTATTATGAAAATATAGCTTTACTACTACTTTTTGGGGAAGTCTTTCATAAAATGCTGATGTGTTAATAACAATTATTTCCTTTAAAAGTTTTTTGCAAATAAAAAATACTAGATTATTATCATCTTTATTATTTTGAGACAGAGCTTTGCTAAATTATCCAGGCTGAGCTCAAATTTGTGATCTTCCTCACTCAACCCTCCAGAGTGCTGGGATTACAGGGATGCACCCCACACTTTTCAATAGTCCTAGATTATATTCTTAGGATTTAGAGGAAATTCTACTGCTCCAAGAAATCTGAAATCCTTCAAAATACTGGAATTGATATATGCTCATCAATATCACTTTCATTTATCTAACTGTGCCAGATTTACTAACAAATGATTAAGTCAGCTCTGGGAAAACCTACATTTCTACGAAGATTACAGTTCAAAAATGTCTTTTAGGGCTGGAGAAATGGCACAGAAGCCCAAGCACTTGCCTAGCAAGCACAAGGCACTGAATTTGATTCCCTAGTACCACATACAGCTGGGCATGGTGGCAGATGCCTGTAATTCCAGCACTCGGCAACTGAGGCAAGAGCTTTGCCATGAGTCCAAGGCTAGCCCAGGTTACATAGTGAGCTCAGGGCCAGCCAGGGCTAAAAAAAAAAAAAAAAAAATTCTTTTAAAATAAACTTTAAAAATGTAGAGTACTTACACTTCTCTTTCCTTCAGTGCACTGGGGTCTTTCTTTTCTTTCTTTTTAGGTTTTAATCTATCCTTTTCTTTGCTGGAAAAAAATAAAGCAAATCCAGGGGAAAAGAAAATACCACAACTGTTATAATTTCTTTCAAAAGTTCCTTTAAAAAAACCTAGAGAAGATTCTACTTTTGACATTGTATGTCAATATCAGCATATTTTTTGAGCAAATCACTGCAGGAAAGTAGCCTGCAAGTATCAAATCAGTAAAGCCAACAGTTAAACATTGTCAATAGCTATGTGTTGATTATACCATAATTTCTTTCAGGAGGCCTCACATCAAGGATAAAAATCCACTTCCAAGCAGAGAGCAAAGAGGCTGAATTTATCTTCTGAAGACTCAGATGCTTTAGCAGTACTGGGGGGAAAAGACTCTTCTATATGCTTCTTACAAAGGACTAAAACATTACCACATTGGCAAAATTTAACCCTCAACTAGAAAGAAAATATTACCAGTGGTGCACCATTACTACAAAATAGATAATAAATCCATATTAAAAGCTGGGAAGAATAACTTGGAAGTCTCTACTGACCATTCCCCTCATGTTGTGAATCTGTTCTTGTCACTGTCCAGTCTTCACTGATGCAGGGTCCTTTTCATAACAGCAACTATCACTCTACTTTCTTGTTCCACAGTGACCTGAACTCTTGTGATTTATAGAACAGACTATCTCTTTATTTTCGCCCATAGCGATCTGGATTCTTACAAGATTTACACAATGGGCACATATTTGAGTTTTCTTATGCTCTCTTTCAAAAATGTGAGTGTCAGGGGCTGGAGGCACTTAACAAGTACGGTCTGGCTTGATAGTCTTTCAACAATGACAAGAATGCCCTCCACCAATGTAATGATAAAAACATAAAGATCATCCTATCTACCTCACATAATTGTTATGAGGTTTAAATGTGATATGGTAGATAAAGCACATAGCAAAACAAACATTTAACTATTCAATTCCTATCCTCTTTTCCAGTGGAATATAGCTCAGCTAAGTGACTGTTATACACGTGACTACCATCTCATGCTATATAAAATCTGAGGCACAATAATACAAGTAAAAACACGATAACAACAAAAACTTTTACTACTTATCCCCTCGTTACTCCCGTATCCCTGGGCTAAGAACCCCGATGATTCCGGACACTCACAGTCTCTCATCTCTGAGACTAAGCATTCGCTTCATGGTCGCGTACTTCCTTGCTTTCTTTTGCTTCCCCTTAAAAAGAGAGTTAAAGAGTTGGAAATACGTTGTATCTTTAAAAGTCTTAGTTTCTTCCGCCTATTTCTTATCCTCCTTCCCTCAAACACCCTGCCCTCTCCTCATTCTCTAAAATATTAACAGGCTCCGTTCGGTCCCGTTTGATAACTAAGATATGAATGAAAAGAAATGGAATGTGGAAGAGAAAATTTGGTCAAGCTTTGACCTCTTCATATCTGCCCCAGAAATGGTCCAACTGGATTCTTTCTCAGATCGGCCTTTCTCACCATGTTCACGCCGCGCTCCGGGTTTCTTCCGGAATCACCAACAGCGCAAAGCTTTGACGTCATTCATATAGTGCTTCCGGCGAGTCACAACCCGGAAGCGGAAGTCACTATAATAAACGGAAAAGCCCGGAGCCGGCTCTCAGCCGGTTGAGACTCATACGAGGGTCCTTTCGGAGGAGTGTTGAGGGCCGTTGTTACGCCGGGTGTGGCCGCTGCCTCCCGGGATACCAGAGTTGAGACTTCGCTGCGTCACAAGTCCCGGTTCGGGTAACGTTTCTCTGTAGCCTGAGGCTGAGCTCAGCCGACCTGCCTGCACGGGAGTCCGATGCCTGGAGGATTAGCAGGTGGGAGTAGGTTGCCTAGTAATTTTTAGGCAACCGTTATCCCTTTATTCCTCTGCCCTGAGCATCGGGTGTCTGCCGTTCAGCCCTGAGGCGCTTGTCCCTACTCAGTCTAGTCGCATGTTGCTTCAGGAACCTCGGTGGGCGGTTCATTGAGTCTAAATACCGTGGATTCATCTCGGTGAAAGGAGAGACGGAAGCCGTGTCGGAGGGCTTTCCTTGGACTATTGGCTGGAAGCTTAAGGAGTGAACTTGTAGCTGTTATACTTATCACGCCAGGAAAATAGTGAAAAACAACTGACATTTATTGTAAAGGAATGATGTGCCTTCCTTAAAGGGTAAAGGATTTGTAAGGACAAAATTTAGAGAAAGGTACCTTTTTTTTTCGTACCCTCTGTGTACTCTAGTATAATTTTTATTTTGGTACATACTCTGCTATGTACCTGTTAACACGAGCAGTTCCTAAACTTTTGGGGATCATTTGTACTCCTTGTAAGTTTGGGGGAAAGCATGGGACAGTTCGTTAAAAACTGGGTTCAGGAGGTCACACACACACACACAAACACACACACACACACGTATGCATACACACGTTTACACAGTTGCCAAACAATTTCTAAGACTTGTGGATTGTAAAGTTCGTGTATGAATGATTGAGGTGTTTGTAAACGTCGTATTAAGAACCCCTATCTTGTGTGCTGGGCTATTTCACGTTCCATTATCTTTTTAAACCGTCACAATAGTGTAAATATCTTCAGTTTACTTTGGGGAAGCTGAGGCCTACACTTTGTTCAGGGTTCTATTTGAAACTTGCCTTTTTGTTTTTCCTTCTTCTTATCCTCCCCCTTTATTCTCTCTCTCTCTCTCTTTTCTTTCTTGGTTAGCACTTGAGGGGTGGAACCCAACGCCTCCTGCACACTAACCATGAGGATTATATTACTGACCTACAGCCCAGATTTGCCTGTGCTTCTCTTTACCACTTGATGCTTTCTAGTGTTTGGGAGCAAAAAAAAAAAAAAAAAAAAATTACCAGGTTAAAAGACGAAGGTGACTTTTAAAAATCTGTACACTAAGATAATGTATTGGTTAACGTGAATTTTGGAATCTGACTCATGGGACCGAAAACTTACTGCTCTGTTTCTTATTATCTGTACCTCAGTTTCTTCATCTGTAAAAGGGAAATAGAATAATACCTGCTTTAACAGAGATGTTGTCAGGACTTGTTATCATACTTATTTTAAGTATAAATTTCTTAAAACTGTGACTGTCACAAAGTGAACTCTCCAAGTGTTTTTTGTTACTATATATTGTGTGTCTTTGAGCTGTGGTAGAGTTGGAATTTTATACTGGTTGGGTTTCAATACACTTGGATTATTTGGAGCTTGGATATATTAATATACCTCAAAAGCCTTAATTAAGTTTTCAGTTCTTGAGAAGCTCAATTGCAGGGCAACTTCTTGTGCTGGTTTGGATGGAGACCTGTGTTCTCTTTCTTTTTTGGGCATGCAAATACTTAGGTTTGTAGTTCTTATATGTTTTGGCTCTGAATTTTCAATGTTAAAATAGTTTTGTTGCTCAAGCGCCTACTGATACTATGTCTGTCTCTTGCTTTAACCCATTTGAGGTTACTAGAAGTTCCTGGTCTTTTTGGAACAGACTGACTCTGTCATTCTCTTGTAGAGCTAACAGCAGTCACTTTTTTGATACATTAAAACCTCTTTGTAATTAAGAAATAAGCTTGTAAGTAAACCTGGTCACTTTTGAAAGGATTTGGAGTAATTAATATTAAATATGTATTCAGAGGGAAAATTGGAATGAGTAAAACAACTTGAAATTTCTTTTTCTTTTTTTTTCTTTTTGATTGTTTGGTGTCTCAGTTACTTTTTTTGTTGCTGTACTCAATACCCAACACGCACAAATTTAGGAAGGGAAAGGTTTATTTTAGCTTACAGTTTCAGATGGTCACAGTCCGTTCAGGGACGGCTGGCAGCAATTAAAGTACATGGCAGAGAGAGAGAGGTGGAGGCAGCTTCTCAGGACATCACCAACAGGCAGGCATGCAAGACTCATGGAGACTAGTCCAAGTCCCAGTCTTAGTCTCTCCTGCATCCGGGTATCGAAGGTGTGGCCACTATACACCTTTAGTTTTAACTCACACGCCCTTAGTCTTAACTCACACGCCCCTAATCCCAACAACTGCAATCCAGCCCTCCAGGCCAGACCCCAATCCATCAACATTACATGGCTCCATAGACAATCCATAACATTAAAATACAGGAGACTTTTGGGGGACACTCCAGATCCTAACCACAGCATTTGGAGACAGGGTCTTGCTCTGTAGTCTGTAGTCCAGTCCAGGCTGGTTCTGAAATAACTATGTACCTCAGGCTGACCTAGAATTTATGGAAGTCCTCCTGCCTTAGCCTCTCAAGTGCTGGAGTTACAGGCATGAGCCACCGTGTCCTGTTAATTTTATGTGGTGCTAGGGAATCAAACCCAGGGCCTTCTGCACTTCAGGGATGCACTCTGGTCAAGTACTAAACATGGAGCTATGCTTCCAGCCCATAGCTTGCAATTTCTATTCTGAAGATTTTCTGATTTTCTTAATGTTGATACTTGATAGGGATCATTGGGGATGAGAACATGCTTTAAAAATATATTTTTGCTGCATTAAAATTTTGATGCAACTTGAGAGTCTTACCGTCTGTGATAAAGTACTTGGATATTCTATAGGATTCTTAAGTAGGAAGGGAGTTTCTTGTGTCAAATTGAAGCAGAAAATAACTCCTGGCTCCCTTCTGCTAAACACACACTGGGGATTGAACCCAGGGCCTCATGAATGCTATGCAAGTGCTTTACTACCAAGTTACATCATCAGCCTTTTACTATTGCTGTTGTAATTTTGAAACAGAGTCTTGCCGAATTCCCTCCTTAAAATTATTAGCCTTTTGCCCCAGCCTCCTGAGTAGTTGGGTTTACAGGCTTGCACTGTTGTACCTTGCAAATAATTGCTTTTGGACACATACTTGTGAGGAAAAGAAATTATTTTTGTTGTCCTTCTCAGCAGTCAAGAAGCTGTTTTGTATTTTTCTGAAGTCTTGAGAATCTCTCAAGGTATTGGGCCCACAGTTAAACTTATAATTGGGCTTGGACTCCATTCCATTTACTAATTGGTATCACTTTATTAATTTAAGTTGATAACAAATTTCCTTATAAAATATTATGCATAAGACGATCCCTTAAAGAACATCTTGTATCTCAGTGAGAGTCAATGCTCTGGTGGTCAGGTGCTTAGGAATTGGCAGTTTGCCACTCTAAATGTTATGTCACTATAGATGAATGCACTTTTGTGGCCATCAAGGCAAATAATTAGAGATTTTTTTCCACTTTCAAGTTAAATTTTTACATTTATTTTTATGACTCATTATGACTCCTTCCCCCAACAAACCTTATTTGCTGTTATTTTTCAGTCAACTTGACTGCCTCTTAAATGTGGTGGCATGGTATACAATATATTCTAATTTTTGATCAACTGGATTGGGTTTTAAGAATATATCAGAGATAGATTACTGCAGTGTGTTGTTCACAAAGTATTTATTATAGGACCATCTGGCCGTAGGCAATGTGATACTTACCTTTTTAAGACTTTAATCTTGACTGGGAGAAAGACTTGTGAACAGTTAAATTATGGCAGTTGGTTGAGTAGAGGTATGTGAATTGAAATACTTTAGAGAAATTATTCCACCTGTTCATCTTTCTGGAAGTGGCATAGGTCAGAGTGCTGTTCTGTAATATTTAGCAATGCAATCAAAATACTGTCTAACATACCAGATTTTATAATCCTAATAGATTCTAGTACATCATTTTCCCTTTTAATTGGCTCTATTAACCAGCTTAGGCTTAAATTTCATTTTCCTTGGTTCAGTTTTTGTTAAAGGATTTATGCATTTTTAGCCTTCATTAATTTTTTTATACAGTTGTTTTCAAACTTGTGAGATTAACTGTATTACAGTATATGTGTGTATAAATACACGCATGCTTACAGCTTAATCATTATTTCAGTGCTATTTGCCTATTAGTGTTGAGATGCTGTATTAGTTTGGGTTCTTTCAAAAGGCGGGATTTACAGAAATTACAGCAAAAAGGATCTATCAGGAAGGCTTACAAATCTGAGGATAGACATAGTCCAACATGGCGGCCAGCATGTGTGAGTGCTGGAGTGTCCAGTGGCTGCTCACCTGTTAAGTAGAACTCTTGTCTGGGAGTGCAGGTCAGCTGGTGCAGGTCTTGGTGGCTCGGTGGCTCTAAGAACAGTGGCGAAGACTGGAGCCTGAAGGTCAGCAACAGCCAGACAGGTGCAAGTCGAGACTGGAATGAATCTGTGATGAAGATCTGCAGTGTGTAGCAAGGCATCTGCAGACAATTGCGAAGGCAGGAGCTTTCCCAGAGGAAGAAGCTGTAACAGTCTTCCTTCTTCCTTTCTTTTATACTGTTCAAGTTCCAGTTAGGCCTCCCACATCTGGCTAGGTGCTTCTTCCTTCATTCGCTGGCCTACAAATCACTCACACTATAATCCCAATTGGTTCTCAATTCCCAATCTAGGCATGGTTCCTGATTGCCTCAAATTGACATAATTTCTCCAACAGTCACAGACCACCCCTTGTCAACATGACAATCAGGCACATCTCCTTAAACCATACTTACGTCCCAAGTACAATAGCCAAGTTAGTAATTATGCCTAACATAGTGGAACTTCACTGTGTATAGACAGAAATGCAGTGAATTCCTACCCACAATAGAGAACAAAGTTCATATTTGAGGATACCTATTCTGACAATCAGTTGCTTAACATTAGAGTGTAACTGAACAAATTTCACTAATAAGGCAATTTACACACACACACACACACACACACACACACACACACACACACAAGCATAATGAGAGAAAATCTAACTGGTCATATGGTTGTAGCTGTTATTTACAACTACCTTCTTTTACTACCCATTCTGTATTTACTTGACCCTCAGCAAATACTTCAGCAGGTCTTGGTTCTTTCCCCGGTGGGGTGACCCATACCTTCATTCCTGAAGGTTCTGAGCCATTTGTCATCTTATCATTGGATTGTGTCAGTTTCCCATTGACTTTAATAACAGGACATGGTAAGACGAGGAGGTATCCTAAAGGATCTCCTACAGTCCAAAAATAGTCCTTCTTGCCTCCATTATGGAGTATTAATCCAATTTCCCCATGGTGTTCTGCATCAGTCACCCCTGCTAGCACTGTAACTCCCTTTTTTGCTTGCTGGTTTAGTGGTACAAGGAGGAAGAGAAGAGCAGGGCCTGGTTTACAGATGGTTCTGCACGTTATACAGGCACCACGTAGAGGTGGACAAGCTGCTGCACTGCAGCCCCTCTCTGGTACTTACCTGAAGGATAGTGGTGAAGGAAAATCTTCACAGTGGGCAGAACTTTGAGCAGTACATCTGGTTGTGCATTTTGCTTGGAAGAAGAAATTGCCAGGTGTGAGAATATATACTGATGTGTGGGCTGTAGCAAATGGTCTGTCTGGCTGGTCTGGGACATGGAGAAAGGGTTTATGCATTTTTAGTCTTCATTAATATTTTTTCATACAGTGGTTTTCAAACTTGTGAAGTTAACTATTACAGTATGTGTATGTATACATACACACATGCTTACAGCTTAATCATTTCAGTGCCGTTTGCCTGTTAGTGTTGAGATGTTGATAGCCAGCATTTATTAATTGTATTTTTTATTCATTGTACCTTTTGACTGGAGATCAAAGGAAATTTGATAACACCCAGTATGCATTTTTCTATAGTGTAGTAATGTTAATTAATAATATTTAATACAGATTCCTTGATTTTTATCCACAGATTCAGCCTCTGTTATTTTAACCCCTTGTCCACTTTTGGAAGTTGACATCCAAGGATGCTTCTTGTTGTATAAGGGCAAGCTGTTTGGAATAAAAAGCAGCTAAACCCTCCTTAATGTAATTTAATTTTTCATATATTGTTGAGTAAAGAAATCCAGTGGGGCTTTGCAAATGGTTTATAGGAAGAAATTGAAATAGAGTTTAAAAAATGTTTTAGCCTAGTGTTACTTGAGTTGGGAGGGTGATTAGGGAGGCATGTTCATAAACCTTTGGGAGAGTGAGACTGTGAAGTGAGAACCCATATGTTAAGTAAGAATCATTTTTATTATGGAGTAATTTTAAATTTACAGAAGAATTGGAAAGATAGTACAGAGTCTTCCAGGGGAACTTTTCATCGAGCTTCTCTTAAAGTTAACTTCTTACGTGATTATGATACATCTATCACATCTAAGAAATTAATTTTGGTACAGTACTGTTACCTAAGCTACAGTCTTTATTTGGGTTTCACATAGTTTTCCACTTGTATTGTTTTTCTGTCTCAGAACACAGTTCAGAAGATCACATTAAAATTAGACTATATGTTAAAGCTAGAAGTGGTGGCACTTGCCTGTAATCTCAGCACTTGGGAGGCTGAGGCAGGAGGATTTCCATGAGTACAGGGCTAGCTTGGGCTACATAATGAGTTCAGAACCAGCCTGGACTTTAGAACGAGACCCTGTCTCAAAAAACAAACAAACAAAAAAATTAGACCATGTGCAATTTTGACAAATAGGTTGCAGTCTCTGGTAAATGCTTTTTCTGTGTCGCGTATGTGGTCTAACACTACCCTGTGGCCAGTGCTGCAGAGTAAATGTTGTAGACCATGAGACACATAAATTCACATATTGAGTGTTTTGTATTCCTTGATTCCCAGAACACTGGTAAATCTGTGAGAGTTGGTTTTGTCCTCGGAAGTTGGTGTGAATTTTCCCGAGAAGCTAAGAACTAATCCTGCTTAAGTGGTCATCTTGGGCTCCAATAACATCTTGTGCTCACTTCATAGATTTTACTACATGAAACTATAACATTATTTATTTGTGCCTCTGCTTTGCCCAACTGTATGTTTTTAAGGAATTGGAGACAATTTTACTAGTGTTAGAATCTTCAGGGTCCAATGTATTACATGTGGTAGGTTGTTAATACACATCTAAAGAAATTAATAAACCCTTGTTTTATAATGTTGCTTATTAGGTTAACAGGAGGTTTGTATTGAATATCTAAGTATTGAGTTTCTCCTCAAGCCACATTAGGTTGCCTTTTTTGCCTGGGAATTTGACCCAGGAGTGCTCTATCACTTTATATCTCCAGGGCCCCCCCCCCCTCCTTTTTAACTTTAAATTTTCGAGACAAAGTCCTGCCAGTTTGCTCAGGTAAGACTCAAATTTGTGACCCTCTTCCCTTTGCCTCCCTTGGTGCTGAGTACACAAGTGTCCAACATGCCTTGCTCTTTTTGGAATCTTAAGGAACTATGAACTGTTCACTTAAAATTGTCCTCGCTTTCAATTATATAAACTGGCTTATTTTCCTTAATAATGGGAATAGAATTTAAAGTAACGGTTCATAGTAGAGGCAGAAATTTTATTAGCTTTTAAGTATATGTGTGACAGTTCCAGTCCGACCCATGGGGATGCGGATCTGGCAGTTTGCCTGCCTCTTCATGCACAGCTAATGAAATAACAACTTCCTAGACTTATTGAGGGAGACGGCTTGTCAGATTCAGAGAATTAGTTTTAAAATCTTCTTGTTATCGCCAAGATTCAGTGGCCCAGGGTCACTAAGCATAAAAGCTGCCACGGGATAGGAACATAGGGGCCTGTTCTAATTTGTGGGTCAATGCAGTAGAATTCATTTTGTATACAGTGAGAAATACCAGGATAACTGAAAGTTGAAGCTAATATTTTTCCCCTTAAAAAAATACCCAAACAAAAGCAAATCTGTTAATTTGTTGATTTACATACCACGTTGTCATTTCTAAGAAGATTAGAAATCCTTAATCTTCGTGAACTGGATATGGCTTTAGAGAAACCAACTCAGCGGCAGCTCAGGCATTGGCTAGAATGCCGAAAGGGGCCCAGAAGGAATACAAATGACAGGAGGTGAGGGAGCAAACGAATCAGGGTGAAATCAGTATCCATTTACTGGCATTTGCCGTTGCTGTGGTTTTCAAAGTGATTCACTTCTGATCACTTTGAACACAGTCACCTGTCAAAAGTACAGTGAATACTAGTTAGAACAAGCATAAATTATAAGTCAAAGAAATCAGCTTGTAAAAACACGAAACTGTAGGAACTTGGTGAAGTTCACATATAAATTTGGGGTTTTAACTTGTTGTCGAGTATGTCTTCTAAGACAGGTGTTTTCCAGATTTTAGTCACTTGCCCATCACTGCCATGATTTGTGCCTCATTCATGCCAGCTGAAATGTGACTTCCTGAAATTCCTTTAAATCTCTAACTACTGTACATAGAATACTAGTATCACTTGCCATATGAAGAAGGAAGCCAAGGCTCTTTTTTAATTTCATTTTTGTCGAGCTGTTCCATGGGATTACAAAATGAGCAGTGGTAATTTGTTAGTTCTTTTTCTCCTTGCTTTACTCACTTACCTTTCTTCTACTTTCTCTAAACTGTGCTAAGCATGATTTCAGGGGACAAACTCTATTTCAGCAGTCAGTTGAATCTAAGCTGTGCTTTTCAATTTAACATTAGTTTCATTTTGAGCCTGAGGAACTCTGGCTTGTGCTAAAGAGAGTGGCCCAAGAAAGAGAGTCCCAATTGAATTAGGAATGTAGAATTATTTTTGTCTTGGTCAGCTTAACATTATAAGCCCAAATTTTAATTTAACCAGTGTTTGATAATTTGACAGCTCTTCCTAGCCTCCTTACACATGTGAGTAAATTACCACAGTGAGAATGATCTAATAAAAGCTCCTCTTTAACACCAGAAGGCAAAGTAGTAGATTGCCCCTGGCTAAGTTGTCAGAGTACATGCAACTGGGTTGTAGAATTTGGTTGTTTTCATAACCAACATCTATGCAGCAGTTTTGAGTCAATTTAAAAAGAACTGAGGATCAAAGTCATGACTAAATTTAGGTAGGCCACTTATTAGATGGGAAAGGGAGAAAATATATTAAGAGATAAAAGTATTTCCCAACTTAGTAATAAACTATAATTGAAGTAGTGCTTGATAATGTGGAAAGTTGAATTAGAAAGTAACAAAGGGATAATAAAACTGAATAATTAAGAGATAAATGGAGTTTTTGAAAATCTTGATAGAAGTTTTGATGAGAAATTTAATCTTGTAAAACTTTTAAACATTAGAAGAAAACAGGAGAAAGTCTTTCCGAAATTGAGCAAGGCAAGTTTGTTTTTGTTTTAAGTAGGACTCTAGGGGCTGGAAGAATGGCTCAGCCGTTAAAACACTTGACTAGCAAGCACTTTGTCAAGTGCTAAGTACCCAAGTTTGATTCCCTGGCACCACATAAGCTGGGGGTAGAGGGGTGCCGGTGCACGCCTGTAATCCCAGCATTTGGGAGGCTGAAGCAGGAGGATTGCCTGGAATCCCAGGCCAGCCTGGGCTTCATAATGAGTTCAGAATCAGCTGTGGACTACAGAGCAAGACTGTCTCAAAAGAGTTCATTTTCTCTTAAGAAAATGAAAAGCAGTTCACAGAAAATGCTTGCCAAATGTATGTCTACTAAAAGACTCATGTTTAGACTATATAAAGAACTCTTACAACTCAGTGGTAAGAAGATACACAGTAGATACACAGGGTCTCACTCTGTAGCCCAGGATCGTTCTGAACTCAGGACAATCTGCCTGCTTCAGCCTCCTGAGTGCTAGAATTACAGGCATGTGCCACCATGCCTGGCTTATGTGGTGTTGGGGAATTGAACTTGGGCACTTAGCGCTTGTGTAGCACTTGTCTAGCAAGCGCTTTAAATGCTGAGCTATTCCTCCAGCCCCACACAGCTCAATTTTTAAGAATGGCAAAAAATTTTAACAAGCACTTTACCAGAGAAACTACAAATAGCCAGCACTCATCTAAAAAAGATGCTCAATATTGTTAACCCTGATGGAAATGCAAATTAAAACCACTCTGAGATACCCCTTCACAACTATTAAAGTTAATAACATTAAAAAGATTATTAATGCCAGGTGTTGGCAGGTGTAGGGAAATGGGAGCTCTCAGGCATTGCTGGTGGAAATGCAGAGTGGTACAGCTGTTTGGAAAACAATCTGATGGTATCTTACAAGTTAAAAGTATGCTTTCCATGTGACTGCAAATCCACTTCTTATTAGTTAACCGGGAGAAATGAAAACAAATTCATACAGAGACTTCAGTGTGGGCTGGAGGAATATCACAGCAGTTAGAGCACTTGCCTATCTTTAAGGCCCGGAGTTCAGTTCCCAAGCACCTCATAAACCAGGTATGGTGGTGCATGCCTCTAATACCAGTACTCAGAAGGCTGAAGCAGGAGGATTGCTGTGAGGTCAAGGCCTGCCTTCTCTACATAGAGAGTCCAGGATTAGTGTGGACTACAGAGAACCTCTCTTTCAAAAAAAGACTTGAATGTTTGTAGCAACTTTATTTAAAAAGGATATTCTTCATCTGATGCATGGATAAACAAACAGCAGTATCTCAATTTAATGGACTACGCAGAGATAAAGAGGAATGAAATACTGGTATAACAGCATGTCTGGATCTAAAAACTTATGCAAATAAAAAATGTCACCAAAGACTACATTTTCTGTATGACGTCATTGTATATGTCATTCTGGAAATGACAAAACTACAGGGCTATATAGCAGCCTAGTGGTTGGATAGAGGGTTGGAGAAAAGAGGCTGATTGCAAAGGAGTTTAAAGAAGCTTCTGGGGATGATGAAATGTTCTCAGTTCTCAGCTGTGTTTTGTGTCATAACCTTACACAGTTTCAAACCTCACTGTACACTTTGTATTGCAAACAAAAGAAAACCAATTGTATATTTTAAATTGGTGGTCTGTACTTGGTATAAATTACATCTCAATCAAAGTAGTTTTTTAAAAGTTTTGAAGAGGGGCTGGAGGAATGGCATAGTGGTTAAAGCAGTTGCCTTGCAAACACAAGACCCTGAGTTTGATTCCCCAGCACTACATAAAGCTGGGTGTGATGGTGTACATCTGTAAAAGTTTTGAAGAGATTTTCTTTCAATGATTTATGCAGAGTTAGAGTAGACTCTGATCACTTTAGATCTGAATTTGTTATACAAGGAGTGGTCAAAATGTAAGGTGTTTAAATTTTAAAAATTTATTACGTAAAAGTCATACTGCTATTAACCCTCTAAACTTGCTCTCTTGATTTGAATATACTTTTCACATCGCTCTTGCTACACATTCATAGCATGACCAAAAGTCCATTGAGTGCTGCTGCCAAGTGCTAGCCAATAGAAAGGCAGGCTGTCAAAACATTAGGTTGTGTCCTCACCCACTCACCTTGTCTTACTCACTGGACCTGGCACTGGCTTTTCCTCGAGGCTAAAATGACCATGAAAGGTAAATGTTTTGTATTGTTCCAGGTTGTCAGCCAACAGTACAACTAGTAATATGAATGAAGATTTCCAGAACTGCTTAAGAAAGGGCAAGAATTAATAAGATAAGTTTGAAGCAAGGGGAAGTGTTTGTGGAAGATTAATGACAGTCCTTTTACTGTAATTCTAAAAAATTTTAAAGCATTCATAGTATTTTTATATTTTTATCAAAAATAATTTTGAAGTAATAATCATAATTGAATTGAAAAGATCTTACTAGGTTTAGATCAAGTTTACTGTAATATTTTTTATTAATGAGATGCAAATATGGTAGAAATTTTATTTGAAGAAGTCGCTGAGGTAGAAAATGAGAGTTTATGTAACTGAGGAAAGTAACTTGGGAGCTGGTTTTGAGTTGCTTCTCTGGTATAAATCTTTAATCAAATCTTTTGATTTGTCCTTTTATTAAAACATTTTTACACTTTTTCTTCTCTCTGATTGTTTCTTACATTTCTTTGCTAACTTTTTATTCCTGTTTCCCCTCTTTTGAGATAGGGTTTCGAGTGATTCTCCCACATCAGCCTCAAAAGCAGCTGGAACTAAGCTGCATCTAATGGTGGTCAACTTTCTAGACACCCTCTCCCCTCTCCCTTCTCCATTGTTCCCTCTCCTCTCCCTGTTCTTTCCCCTCTCTTGCTGTCCCTTCCTCTCTTCACTCTTCTCCTTCTCTCCCCCTCCTTTGTTGATTCCCTCAGAGATCTGTAATTGGTCTTTTTCTAGATCTGCCGGTCCTCCATGGTGGTCTTTTCCATTCCCTGTCTTCAGAAGATTGATGTCTCTATTATATCTTCTATACTTGTTTCCATAATTTTTTTTACATATATTAATCTGGGTGTCCTACAGACACTTCAAGCTTAACATGTTCTCTTTGCTCTCCCTACTTGCCTGCCTGCCTGCCTGCCTGCCTGCCTGCCTGCCTGCCTGCCTGCCTTCCTTCCTTCCTTCCTTCCTTCCTTCCTTCCTTCCTTCCTTCCTTTCTTCCTTCCTTCGATAGGGTCTTTCCTTGTAGTTCAGGTGGTCCTGAGCTTGCTGTGTAGCACAGGCTGGCCTTGAACTCATAACAATCCTCCTGCCTCAGCCTCCCAAGTGCTGGGAACATGTTCTTTTCTGTATGATTATCTTTTACTCCATACGTGCTTTTTCTTAGTTATTTATTGTGGCTCATAAGTTAAAAAACCTGCATTTGTCCTTGGCTTCTTGGTCTGTTTCTTTTTGACCTTGCAAGTTGTCAGTCCTGTGCTTCTGTGAAAGCATGTGCTAGCCTCTCCCTCTCAGTTATCGTGACTGGAGTCTGGCTACTGTCTGGAGCCAATCCTCTTACCTTGTGTCTTGGTCAGGGGTCTGTCCTCCTCAGGGTCTTCTTCTCATTGTCCTCAAGGTTACTTCTTTTAGAATATGAGATCATCTTTCTCTCTTGGTTAAGAATATCTCATGTTTGTGTGTGTGTGCACATGCATGTGTATATGTATGTTTGTATAAAGTTTAAAATTAAATCATATTCCTGTAAATTTTCAAATCACATATTTCTGAGTTCTCATTTCTTCTTATCCCAAGAATGCCTCTTCCTTTAGGGTTTATTTATTTATTTATTTTTTTGGTTTTTGAGATTGGATGTTGAAGCACTCTATCACTGAGCTATGTCCTCAGCTCTTTATTTTTTATTTTGAGCCAGGGTCTTACTAAGTTGACCAGGCAGGCCTCAAACTTGTGATCCTCCTGCCTTCTGAGTAGATTATAGGTCTGCATCACCGTATCTGGCTTTGGGATTCTTTTTGATAACGTCAGTATTTCTGGTTAAGAGTATATACTCTGGAATCATATTGCCTGGCTCCTTTAGTTATCAGTTAAATAAGGATGACTTCATTGGCAAGTTATTTCGGCTCTCTGTGTCTCTTTTCTTCATCTAATGGATTTCTAATGGAAATGATACCTCTTATGGTTGATGTGAAGGTTAAATTAGATAAATGAAGCATACATATAGTACCTGATGTAAGTTTTTGATAAAGGTGGATTCGTGCTTTTATCATTATTTTTGAGAGAAGTTCAGGAAATGTGTTTTGGATTATTGCGATGGTTATTTCCACATGGGATCTCTCTGGAAAACCACTTAGTGCCTTTGAGACCTGGACTGTCTTCCTCACTTTCTGCAAATTGAGCTGTTACAGCTGGCTCAAATCACTGTCATGACCTAATGACCCAGTAGCCATATTTTGCATTGAGCTGTATTCCCCAGGCCAATCCTGTAGAACCAGGTCACCTGGATTGAGAATTTACATTTTCAGCCCGTCTTCCTTTTCCCTATACTTTTGATCCCTGAGACCAGTTGGATCTCTTACACTTTTCAGTGCATTTCCATTTTACAGATAGTGCAACTGAAGAGAACTCAGTTCTTGTTCTTCACCAATGCATGGGGCTATGCTTAGAGGTGTGTCCTTGTTTGGCCCCAGACGGTCTTTTCTTTCAGCTGGGTGTCCTGGCAGCTGCCTGTAATCCTAGCAGTCTGGGAGACAGAGGCAGGAAGATTACAAGTTTGAGCCCATCCTGGGGAACTCATTGACTTAGTGAGAGGCTGTCTTAAAGTTTTTTTTTTTTTTTTTAAAGCAATGCTTCAACAATTTTACTTTCATATGATGAACTCTTCGTCCCTTAGTTTGACTTGCTTATTTTGCCTGTGTTGGTTTTTTTTTCTGCCAAGGAGGATATTAAATCCTTTCCCCCTGCCTCTTTGCAAATATATTTACTCATGCATATCAGCTTTGTTGTCTACTGTGAAGGTTTCTTCCAGGCAGTTATTTCTCTTCTTCCTCTGCCCTCAACACTTTTTGTTTATTCCTCTGTCATGGCACACATTTTATTTAATGTCCATCTCCTATGCACTATCAAGTTCATTAAGATTAGGAAAGGACCCTTCTTTATTTGTATGACTTTAGCTTTTAGTACACAGCCTGGTAACTGCACATGTTCAAGAAATGTGAAAAAAGGTGAAATGAATGATGCAGAAGAAACGTAAAGATGTTGGTTGTCATGAATTACAGGATGAAATGCATCATATGTTTTTAGCAAATGATTTCAGCCAAAGAGAAAATAAATGCAGATATCTGGGGCAAGGAAAAGACAGCAGCAAAGAAGTATCATTTAAGATGTGTTTTTCAAACTAGTAGTAGAGGATACTGATGTGTAACTCCTTGGGTTGGGTGCAGAGCCTCAAGGAGCCTTTCAGTATAAAATGTCTGTGAATATATTGAACACGTCTATGTTTCATTTTTAAATATTCATGGAACTTTTGCATTTCACTTTATTAGCTATGTGTTTGTCTTAATGAAAGTACTTTTTTAATATGTCATTTGTCTTCTGACTTCTAGCACATGCTAGCATGCCCTAATGTCCCAACCTGGGAGACATGGAATGGGGTTATAGTTTAATATGGTAGCATGCTTTCTGTATTTGAGAGGTTGTCTACCTGGTAGTATTATGTCACAGAACTGAGGAGAGTGAGCTCATCTTGTTCCAACTACTAGGCTGTTCCTGGAAAGCTGCATTCAGTTGGAGGCACCTCATTACCAGCACGCTGGGGACCAGCTGGAGAGAGTTCACAGAAGACTCACAGGAATGATTAAGAGACTGGAGGGGCTGACTGATGAGGAAAAATATAAATGAAAACCTTATAACTTGGCTGAACTAAGCAGCAGTATACAACTATATAAATATTTCAAGAATATAAATTGTGGAGGAGGCAGTATATTGCGGGGTTTTGGGGTAGGAGAATAAACCAAGGGTTAAATTAAGCCAGCATAATTGTAAGCTAGTAATTCAAAGTGTCTCATGTGCACTTTATTTCTTAGAGCCTCTTTAGACCACTTTAACTGTGGGCCTTTTCCTAATGATGTGATTTGGTGTTTTCCATTTGATGTTCCTGGTGCTCTCCATGGCTGGTGCTTTATGTAGAGTGCTAGAGACCACATTTCAGAAAACAAATATTTTTCTTAAATCCTGTCTCGTTTTATGGAAATCTGTAATAGAATTTCTGTATTCAGTTATTAACTTTATATGTGCCATAATTCTGAAGTAGACAGTCACATCAGTTTTTTCAGGTTTTTTTTTTTAAATAGAGACACAGTCATTAGTATGTATTGTTATTTTAGGAGCCAAGAAAATAGTGTTTGATCTTTGAGGTACAGTATCAGAGAAATGCAAATTGGAACACCACTGATACTCCATTTTACTTTGATAACAATGGCTGTCACCAAGAGTTCAAAAAACAAATGTTGGTGAGGATGTGGGGGGAAAGGAACATATTGTTGGTGGGATTGTAAACTAGTACAACTGTCACTATGGAAATCAGTATGCAGATTCCTTAGAAAACTAAAAATAGAAATCCCATTTGACCCAACCGTTCTAGAGATCTTTCCAAAAGAGCTAAAGACATACTACAGTAACCCATGCATACTTGTGTTTATAACAGCACAACTCAATAGCTAAATCTGGGAAGCAGCCTCTATGTCTATCATGAATGGGTGGATAAAGAAAATGTGAAATATATACATAATGAAGTGGTCAGAGATGACAGCTTTGTTCCTCATTTAAGGGAAAATGCTTTCAATTTCCCCCCACTTAGTATAATATTTGCAGTAGGTTTGGTATAAATGACTTCAGTCAATTTGAGGTAAAGTCATTTCATACCTATTTTCCTCCCAGTTTTTAATCATGAATAGGTGTTGGATTTTGTCAAAGGGCTTTTCTGCATCTATTGAGATGATCAGGTGATTTTTTTTATCCCTGCTTTTATTAATGTAGTGTATTACATTAATTGATTTACCTATGTGGAACCATCCTTGAATCCCAGGAATGAAGCCAACTTGATCATGGTGTATGATCTTTTTAATGATTTGCTGAATTCTGTTTGCCAGTATCTTATTGAAGATTTTTGCATCTATGGAGATTGGTCTATATTTTTCTTTCCTATGTTAGTCTTTTTCTTTTCCTCTTTGCTTAAATCTTTGTCTGGTTTTGGTACCAGGGTAATGCTAGATTCCAGAAACAAGTTTGGCAATGCTGCTTTTCTTTAGTTTCTCTTCAGAAACAATTTGAGAAGCATTGGTGATTAGCTCTTCTTTGAAAGACTGGTAGAATTCTGTTATTTGATTGATTGATTGATTGATTGATTGAGACAGGATCTTGCTCTGTAGCTCAGACTGGTCCTGAGCTTACTGTAGTCCATACTGGCCTTGGACTCACAGAAATCCTCCTGTCTCATTCTCCCAATTGGTGGGATTACAGGCATACGCTACCATGCCTGGCTTTATGTAGTGCTGGAAAATCGAACTCATGGCCTTGTGCTTGCTAGGCAAGTGCTTTAACTGCTGTGCCATTCCTCTAGCCCCATGTAGAGACTTTATTACGCTCTCAATTTTCATGCTTGTTATGGATACATAGTGGAAGATTATACAGTCATAAGGAAAAAAATACTGAATCATTTTTCAGAAAATAGACACACATTGAGACCATAATGCTTACTGAAGTAAATCAGACACAAAAGTTAAATATTGCATAGTTTCACTTACATGAGAAACCCAAAATATAAATGACCAAAATAAAAATAAAAGAAGTAAGGGGAATAGGCTTTTTGGGGGTATACAGGGGATCTGAGGATGGGAGAGGGAGGAATGGTAGAAGGAAAGGGAGTTAAAAAATCAAAACATGATATGAACTAGTGTATTGTTTCCGCAAGCTGTGTATAATAAATATGTAAATGAATATACATTGCAGATATATACAGAAAAGGATAAATGGGTCTCCAATCACCAGGGTTTTTCTCTATGTGTTCTTGGTGATGATGGTGAAAATCGAGGCTTCTAGAGGCATCCTCACTTACTCCAGAATGAGGGAATGGTAGCAATCCTTATAGCTTTCATGAAATGGAGGATGGATCTGAACAACTTTATTCAGAAGATTGCCAGCAACTCCTATGTGTGTGAACACCCTGAAGTTCAGTCCATTTTTTAAAAATCTCCCAAACTCAAAAACCTGAACTTATGAATGCCAGCCTTTCTCCTCTGCCAAGTCCATGTCAATAGATCAACCTTGGTCAATCAACCAATCCCCATGCTAAACCGTGAAAGTGATTGGGAATGATAGTTTTGGAAAGGTTCTTCTTGAAAGACACAAAGCAGAAACTGTAGTTAACTGAAGTACTGGAGTATTCTATAGGAGAGTGATTTAGAGGCAAAGAAGTTGCCAGTGGGCTTTTGTGGAGTTAATAGAACCTTAGGGAGTTTCACTGGGGGATACTTGGTCAGAGTTTACCAACCTTGGTTACTTTTAATGTAGCAGGGTGACCACTGTCTGTCCCATGTCCCTTTCATTGTTTCTGGGGGAGGTCTATTTTAGGAATTAAAAACTTACTGCACTTTTTTTTCTTTTATAGAATAGGATGCTGGGACACCAGAACATATATATCCTTCAGCAATGGATTGCATCCTCCACTAGAGAAGTCCAGGAATGATACGTTTATGTGTTGTGTTTCTCCACCCTGGAATTCTTGCTCTTCATTCCAGTAACACTGACTCTCTTCCAATTTATTCTGACACACCCTCAGTGAAGGGCTGATGGACAGACCTATTGTGATTTTGTGGCTTCTTTTTTCTTAATGTGGAAGTTGGAAGACAAAGTGAAAGAGGCCAAAAGTTACCTGCTTTGATGAATAACCTGCCTGGTTCTCAGAACATGGGCCCCCGTTTAAAGGTAAAATAATATACTGTGTTCAGTTATTGGGGTACAGAATATGGATCCAGTGGCAAGTTACCCAGCCTCTTCAGTAGGACGCAGCTTGTGAAGTACAGGTCACAGTGAGAATTGACCCTGGCTTGAATATGAGGAAACCAATTCTCCACTTTTAGGAAGTGACTGTTTTCTAGTATAATTATAAATCTTTATACTCCTAAGAGACAGAGTTTTTACAAGTGTTTGTCTTCAACTTTTTGACATTCTCTTGAAACAGGTGTTTTCAACTATTTCCTGCTTTTTGTAGGGAATGTGAGCCAAAGTACTGGTATTAAGCAGTTTGCCTGGGACCCTGCAGTGAGCAAGTGCTATTTCTGAACTAGATAATTGGTACTGCATTCCACCTTTCATTGTCATGCTTTATTTTTTATTACAAGAGATAATAAAAGAGCCTTAAGAATTTCTTCTAATTTTAGCCTCACCGTGAGATTACTCACAGTTAGACTGGATAACTTAATGCTTAAAAAAAATCTATCTTCTCAAACATTTTCTCTTACAAAGTCCTTGGCTGTCCCTCTGACTTCATTGTTTTTCGTGATTAAGTGTAGCATGAGGTTAAGAGTTTTGGGTTTGAGAATTAGACATGGGCTTAAGTCGCAGCTTTGTCCCTTAACTGGCTGGGAGATGTCCAGTAACTTTTCTAAAACCACCTTTAAAAATTTTTAATATGTGAAATGAGAATAATACTTACCTTGCCAATTTGTTGTGGTGGCAGTTGTAGTACTGAAGCTAATTTTGTAAAGTACATTAGGCAGTAGTTCACCAGTGGTAAGTGGTTACTAAGGTGGATAAAGAGTTATTGGTTTATTACCACTACTATTATTCTGGCAGCTTAAGTTTCACAATTTGCTAAATTTTGTAAGAGAAAAACACAGTAGAGATGAACTTGAAGTAGTAAAATAGTATGGTAGAGGCTTAACATATTTCTTTGTGCTTCATCTAGACTTTGGAAGAGTTCCAGTATAATTTTGTACACAAGAATTGGGAGCAGTAGATAGTGGAGGACCTGTAGAAGCTTTGTAGAAAAATACTATCCATGAGATAAACCTTGACCCTACTGGTAGCCTTTTATACACATTTGTTGAACTGAATTAAATTGGCAATTTTTGGTCTGAAGAGTTTAAGTGACTACATTAGCTCAAGTGACCATACTGATAATTAAAGAAGTCTTTTAAAGCTATAACTAGAGCTGTAGGTATAACTTAGTGTAGAGTGGTCCTGTGTCCAGTTCCTAGCACCTCCCACACCAACGAGCCAGGAACCAATCAATCAAACTGTTATCTGAAAAAAAGACTCACCAGTGAAATTCTGATCCTTAGGCGTTCTGGATAAAAGGAAGAACAGACAGTTGACCCTATCTAACCAACAGACATTCATACTTATTTCAGTTAATGATAGTAGTTATATTAGATGCTTTCTAGAATTGATAATTTTATTTATTTATTTAACTCTACTGGAGAATTAATCCAGAGTCTTCACCCTGAGCTACATCCACAATTTATTTATTTTAAGACAGGATCTTGGTAAGTCACTACATTGCCTACACTTGGCTCAAAGTCTCAGTCCTCCTGCCTCAGCCTCCTAGTGCTAGGATTACACGCATGTACCACCACACCTGGCTTTGGAGGATTTTTAAGACTTGTGTTTAATGTTGTTTACGTTCTTGAAATGAAAAATAATGACACTAAAAAAACAGAATGTAAGGAAAAATAAAAACAAAGTTGAGTAGAAATTCAGAGGTAGGAAAGAAAATTTCTGAATTGAGTATCAAGAAGATTTTAAGGAAATGGGGACAGTATTTTCCCTGAACCTTAGGATCAGGAAATATTCCACAGATGGAAACTGAGTTGAGTTGGAGGATATTCTAGGCAGAGTAAGTGACTGCTGGAAAACCATGGAAATGGGTGATGTGTAATAGTAAAGAATATGATTTGGTTGGATCATAGAATGAATACTGAGGGATAATAGTAGTTGTGGGGAATGTGGCCAAGGAAAATAGAGTGGGAGTGGGGTTACAGGAGAGATAGGAGAGAGAGCCCCCAACAGGATCAGTAAGTACAGAAGATGCTTACAGAACAGAGATGAAATCTAAAAGTTCCTTGAGTGACAAAAATAGGCTATGTGGCTGCATTTAGCAGGAAGCACAAAGAATAAGAATGCAGAAGAAAGGCAAATTCAGATTTTGACCACAGGAAAACGTGGAATGAGATAAGTATCGTGGAGTGGGATAAATATCACTGGGGAGGATTTTGAGCAGTTGTAGAGCAGTGGGATTTTTGTAAAGATCAGAACCATGAGTAAAGAATTGACAGAGCTAACTCCTTAGTTGTAAAGAGGTTTTTAAAAAAGAGTCAATTAGGAAAAAAATCAGTAATTATTATGCTGAGTTTTAAATCATAAAGGGGTTTGGGATAGAAAAGGGAAATGGGGTAGAAAAGTACTGGATGGTCTGGAAAATCAGTAGTGTTGATTCAGTTGAGATATGAGTGATTGTGGGGGGTGGCCAAGGACTTAACAAGGTAAAGCTCATTATTGCTAACTTTATGAAGACTGAGATATTGGCTGTTGTGTTCTACACTATTTCCCTAGAACCTGACACTTTAAATAAATACTTAGTATTGCGGGATGAATAAATGTTTTAGAGTGAGTTTTTAAGTCTTTATAAATTTTTTCAGACATTAAATTAGAATAGTATAAAATACTTCCACGCAATTTGGGACTTTAAATACAGTGAGAGAAGCCATGTCTTTTGTAATTCTCAGTGCATTTTTCACTAACATAAAGTATGGGCTGTTAAAGAGGTATCCTGTTTCCTATTGATCCTGAAGCAGAGAATAGTGAAACTAGTACTTTATAAGTAGTAATTATAATTACTCAGACCTTGAAAACTTACTATGTGCCAGGCCTAACTCTAGGCTGTTCACATGCATTAACTCATTTAATCTTCATGGTACCCATGTGAGTTACAAGTGTTATCCCCATTTGACATATAGGGAAACTGACACTCTATAAAACAATTTGTCACACATCACACTGTGAGTGGCAGAGTTGGGGGGTTGAACCTAGATAATCTAACCCTAATGTCCTGTCCTCATCTGATTATATTATTTTTTATTTGATTTTAGAGTCTTGATTATTCTGGGGAGTTATATCAAAGTCATACCGTAAGAAAGGAGATGGTACCACAGAAATTCTTAAATCGTTACTCTACGTAGCAGTGAGAATTCTGAAGTCTAGATAAATGCACCTTTAGTTGCAGCCCTGATTTTGTTCCTCAGACTTGCCAACTGCTTCTTACTAGAAAGGTTCTTATAGTTGTCAGAGATCATAGATAGAAAATTTTGAGATGTGAGCCATAAATTTGGCATTGCTTTAATCCCTCCAAGGGGTGAGAAGCTTGAGAGCACAAGTCTGTACTATCAACCACATGTACTTCGTTTTCTGCTAAATGTTTTAACTTCCCCGAGGATTAGAAGTTTCATATCCAGTGTCACATTGGAAGGCATCCAGCTGAGAAAGTATGAGAGACAGTTAAACTGCCAGGTATGGTTCCACTAAGTCATCAAGTACATCTTGAAAGATAGAGACAGATGTTTTTTGAGAATTGACAGAGGTTTTTACCTTAGGTTCCCAGGAAATGAAATAATTGTTTAGAAGGAACGTTTGGTAGTTCTCAAATTTTGGGTCTGTGTATTGTCTATTTATAGTAGACCCTTTGGGAATGCCTTCATTCTTATGTGTTGACAAGTATAATATTCCTTGTATCATTTTCTTTTCTAGTAGGACTTTAGATATCAGTCTAAGTAAGAATTTCTATGAAACCTGAGATAGTCGTTCTTTAAACTGCCTGCTCTGTGAGTTTCCTTGGGTATATTATTACAAAGGAAATAAGGGGCCGTTTTTTGTCTCTCAAAAGTTGGGAACACAATCATCCAGAAAATTGCAGTTTTTTAAAATTTGCTTTGGTCCCTTCTAGATTTAAGCCTAGAAATTTTGACGGTTTTGTCTCTGAGTAATATTCTAATGCTGACATAAGTACTGGCTGAAGACAGCATTGATAACCTTAACATAATATTGCTTTGCAAAGAATGAATTCAGTGTATTGTAGAATGGAAAGCATACATAACCCTTAAGGTTCTACTTGATGAGATAAAAGGGTCAGCAATACACTGGTTTTATTTTTTCTTGGAGGTACTTTTGGTGGTTCAAATGATGAATAATGAAAATTGAAGTTTTGTTCAGGAAATAAATTCAAATAACAAGGACACTTTTCCCTCAAATTCCCAACTTTGTGGTCATCACTTAGAATGAAAACTACCTTCTCTTGTTCCTCCTGTGATCTTCCTGCTGAGCTGATTCTCCATAGGGCTCATTAGTCCTTCTGGTTGTTTTAAGGGTGAAATGACTTCTCTTAAATTCCCACTGCTCATCATTGGCATGATCTAAGGTTCATTTTAATTATAGAATGCCAGTGTAACAATAATAATATACTTGCTTTAAAAATGTACATTTTATACGGCTGTTTCTACTTAGCTGAATAACTTCCTGAAGGCAAAGATTGTAAAAGGAGGAAGTGATTTCATCATCCTCTTTGCTTGTGTTAATTAGCACTAGTTTGCATGGGAGAGGGAAACTCTTGGGAGCTCAGGATCCACGAAGATGAAGGCTGCATTACTGCATTTTGCAATTAGCAGTAAAGCAGGTGGCTGCTTCTGGTATTTCTAGGATGGTTGGTCCTCTTAGATAAAGATTTGAAGTCTTTAGAGGGAATGATGCTTCTCTTATTTCTCTGAATAATATCATTGGGCAAATGCCAAGTGAGAGAGAGAAGGCAGGGGTAGTAAACCTCTAGACTAGAGATAGCTGACTTAAGCCATGTGCTCTGCTTAGTCTCATAAGTGGCTACAAGGAAGAGCTGGAGAAAGAAAAACTAAACTTATTTTCTTTTGCAGCTGCAGCTGTGATCCTCACCTTTCTGTTGGCATTGAAGGGACCTGATGTTTTACGTTATTGGTATGTTAAAGGAAAAGCTCTCTTTTTGTTATGGTCGCCTCATTACTTTTTGTCTTCCTATCTGTCCCTTTCCCCCTTGAAAACAGAGCTAGAAGTATTTTCACTTGTGCCAGGATGTACCTTCACAGAGTTGGCACAGGAATTTGGGAAGTATTTATTGAGTAATGATAGTCTGTGCCAGGTAATATTTACTTAGGAGTCCAAGTCAAATAAGGCAAAAATTTTGCCATAATAAGGAATTTATGACATGAATGTGAAGAGATAGTCAAGGAGAAGAAAAGCTATGCTAGATACAGGAGCTTGGAGCAGCAGAAGACAGTTTGTATATGAACAGGCTTGGCTGTGTTGGGGTAGAATGCTGTTTTTAGGAACAAGCAGTGGGAAGGATTTGACCCGAAGGCTGTAGTTGCTGACCCCTCTTCTAGAAGGTCCTCTTCTCCCACAGAGGTAGTGACCCAATGCAGTGTTCATGTCTTTGGCAGTCTTGAAATCTTATCTTAACTCCCTATAAGTTTTGCAAGATGGCTGACCTGTTGTACATTGGGAAGCTGTAATATGTAACCAATGGGTGGTTTGTATGTTATCTGTCTCACACAGGTGGAATCACAGTGTCTGTGGTAGCATTCTTCTTCACAATTAAGTTTCTCTTTGAGCTTGCCGCACGTGTTGTCAGCTTCCTTCAAAATGAGGACCGTGAACGCCGAGGGGACCGGACTATTTATGACTACGTGCGGGGAAATTACCTGGATCCCCGGTCCTGCAAAGTCTCCTGGGATTGGAAGGACCCCTATGAGGTGGGCCATAGCATGGCCTTCCGAGTGCATGTAAGGGAATGTTTCTGTCTCTGTACCCATTATAGTTTCTGAGTCACTTGCTTTCCAGACCTCAATTCAGTCAGTTGGTGGTGCTGGCTGCAGTATTAACTTTTTCCATTGTTTTCAGCCCCTCCCAGGAGCTGGGGAATTGTTAATACCTTAAGAGTCATAAGTTTCTCTAGGCTTTTGGTTTACTAGGTGCTTAGCATTGAAGAAGTATAAACTTAATACTAACATTTTCAAAATAAGAAAAATAGTAGAAAAAAGTAGCTGTTATAGATCAGGAGTTGGCAAAGTGAGAGAGGGGACAGAGGTAGTAAACCTGTAGCCCTGAAATGCTTGGCTTAAGCCATATACTTGAGGGGCAGATTTGCCTGAGGAGCAAATCAGGCCCACCTCCTCTCTATATAAATTTGTTTTTATTGGAACACAACATTCATCATGTATTGAGTATGGCTACTTTCTCACTTCGATGTGGCCTGTAGTTCCTACTCCAAAATCTTAGTTAGGACGGATGAGTAGCTGTGGTTAGCCACATGGTTAAAAATAGTTACTACCAAGTACTGTACAGGAAAAAGTTTTCTGATCCCTACACTGACTTCTCCATGTCACATCAAGGTTGGTGTGAGTGCATGGACCTTTCCATTCCTGCCTGGAACTTCAGTTCACTTAGTGCGATTGTTGCCAGCAAACTGCTTTTAAATTACTTTAGCAGTGGTGATGTAATAGTAGGGGCTGGTACCACTGGGGAGGCAGAACTTGCCAAGTCAAAATTGGTATGTTCTCGATTCAGACAGATGTTCTGTTTTCAGGTTACTAATTTGTTCATCCTTTTTTTAAAAAAGAATTTATTTATAATTTAATGGGTTGTTTTTTTTTTTTTTTTTTTGGTGTGAGGTAATATGTCTCTGTGATAGGACTGTAAGGAGCCAGGAAAGAACTGAGGTTTACCACTGCACCCTCAGCAAGCTGCCTGTCCCCTCTTTTCTCTTATTAAATGGGAAATGATTTTTTCCCTATGCTTACTAATAGATGTCCCTCTTCTTTCCCTGCAGTTATTCTACAAGAATGGGCAACCTTTTCCTGCACATTGGCCTGTGGGACTGAGAGTTCACATCTCTCATGTTGAACTAGCAGTGGAAATTCCAGTAACCCAGGAAGTCCTTCAGGAGCCCAATTCCAACGTGGTAAAAGTGGCCTTCACTGTGCGCAAGGCTGGGCGTTATGAAATTACAGTGAAGCTTGGTGGATTAAATGTGGCTTACAGTCCTTACTACAAAATTTTTCAGCCTGGTAAGTTCTTTCTTCTGTGTTTTCCCTTCTGCCTCACTCCCTCAACCTCCTTTCTTCTTTATTTTGCCTTTTTTTGGATGGCATATGGTGAGACTGAACAAAGAAATAGCATCTTTATTGAGATTTAAAGTTTGAAATGTACAATTTAATGTACATTTTAAAAATTCACAATTAGGCACTTGTCACCATATTCAATTTTAGAGCATTTTTATTATCCAAATACAAACACCACACTCATTGGGGTTCATTTTGTCACCAAACCCTCACCTCTAAACAACCGATAATTTGATGCCTTCTCTGGACATTTCATATTACTATAATTATGCAATTTATGACTGGCTAATTTTACTTAACAATGTTTTTAAAGAGTATGCAGTGGTGTAAATTAGTCTATTTCTTTTTATTTCTTTGTACAGATATATTGCATTTTGGGGGTCTTGTCTTTTTTTAATTTATAGTACTGGGATTGAACCAAGGGCCTCACATGTGCTAGTTTCTATTTCTTGACTACCAAAATGCTACTATACTACTAATGCTCCTATGAACATTTATATATAAGTTTTTTTGTGGGTGTATGTTTTTATTTTTCTAGGAATAGAATTGCTGAGTCATTAGCCTGCTAAGTTCTTAGGGCTGAGGGCACCAGAACAGAGAGAAGATAAATTCTTCTGATTTTTGAAAGCTTTTCAAGTAAGAGTATCTTAACTCAAATTCCACTGTTGCTGCCAATATTATTCGAGTTCGCACTAGAGTATCTGCCTACACTTCTCATATCTAAAAATTGAAGTTTTATCTTTATTCTTTTCCCCTCCTTCATGTTCTTTGAGCCAAATAACAGAGACTCAGTGACATTGAGTTCCAAACGTGTAGTATTGGTTCTACAGCATGTATGACTGATGTGTTAAGGTCTTATCTGTCCTCTGTGCCCTGCCTGCCTTCCTTTTGAGGGGGTCATTAGTATTGGCTAGTTTGATATTCAGAGATGGTAACCCTAGGATAATTTTGAGAGAGAGACCCTAACGAAGTGGGCATTGAGAAGATTGGTGGTCTTTGCTTGACTGGTCCTCAGTTCTGCTCTGGACAAAGCAGTACTCAAGCTATCTTTCTCTCCATGTAGTTTCTTTGTATGAATTCCTCACTCCGAAACTCCTCTACACATGAATTATCACCTTACCTTACCTTGCCACCAATGGAGAACAATTTATATTCTTACAGTATGTACCAGCCCTTTTTTAAATAAAATTTTATTTCGAGGTGATTGCATATTTACATGTAGTTATAAGAAAATAATAAAAGAGATCTCTGTACCCTTACTTAGTTCTCCTAGTGGTAACATCTTTTAAAACTATAGTACCATAGTGATATAGTGCAGTATCACAAGCAGGTTTTTGATACTGATCAGTCATGATGCAGAATATTTCTGTTGTCACAAGGATTCCTCATGTTGCCTTTCTTGTAACCACACCTATTTCCCCTCCCCTACTGGAATTTTAATGAAAATTGTGTTAAACCTCTGTATCAATTTGGAGCGAATTGGTATTTTTACTGAATTGAAGCTTTCATTTCACAAACATGGTACATTTCTTAAAGATCTTTTTCTTTCACATTGATGTTCATTTTGTTGTTTTCAGCATAAAAGTCTTGTTTTGTCAAATTCGTACCTCTTTCATGTTTTTTGTTTATTTTCTTCCATGCCATTTTTCAGCACTTGTTTTAAGGTTTACTTCTTTCAGAAGTTCCCTTAGGGACTTGGGCAGTTCTGTTTCCTTCAGGTTCTTTTCTCATTTTGTTAAATGTCGACTATGTTTAAGAATTTATGAAAAGGATTCTCTAAGGTTCTTTGAATTAATGTATTTTGTTCTTCTCTTTATTGTGCTTTAATTATTGCTGAGATTCAGAGTACAGAGAGCCCAACATTACGCCATGGAACCTGCGTAATTATCCCTGGGATTTGAGAAAGAGTCCAGCTATGTCTTGCTGAGCAGATCCCTGAAGAACATCTCTCCTACTTTTCTAAATGTTAGATTCTATTGTCTGTTCCAGGAATGGTGGTTCCTTCCAAGACCAAAATTGTGTGTCATTTTTCTACTCTTGTGTTGACCTGTGGGCAGCCGCACACACTTCAGATAGTACCCCGAGATGAGTATGACAACCCTACCAACAATTCTGCATCCTTGAGAGATGAGCACAATTACAGTTTGTCCATTCACGAAGTAAGTGCCCTGCTTTTATCTCTGTGCTAGAGAGAACAGATTCACCTTATTGTTCTCACCCTTCTAATTCATTCCTGTTTTTTACCTCCTTCTCCCTGAATTCTGTTTTACTGTAATCTTTGTCTAACAGTTCCTGTCTTATTAGTCATTCTGAGACAGAGATGATAAATGGGAAAGTTCTCTGTAAAAAATAAATTGCCTTTCAAATAGGAAAAAGTATGTAAGTTAAGTTATCCTTTGTTTTCTTGCTATAGCTTGGCCCTCAAGAAGAGGAGGGTACTGGAGTCTCATTTGAGAAGACAGTGACATCCAACCGGCAGACTTGCCAAGTGTTCTTGCGACTTACCCTGCATTCTCGTGGTTGCTTCCATGCCTGTATTTCATACCAAAATCAGCCAATCAGTAATGGAGAATTTGATATTATTGTCCTAAGTGGTGAGTTCAAAGCTGTTAATCCTGTTCCCATGGTCACTTCTTGGTATGTCTATACTCCTGGCTTAATCCACAAACATTTGATATTTTGGCTACAATTGGCTTGTTTTCCTGTGGACTAAATGGCTAGCGTTAAGTAGTTTCCCCTTCTGATTCCTACTTTAAACATTACTCTTTGTTATACTTCAGAGAATGAAAGAAGTATAGTTGAACGCAATGTGTCCACCTCAGGAGTAAGTATTTACTTTGAGGCCTATCTTTATAATGCCACCAACTGTACCAGCGCACCATGGCACCTCCCACCCATGCATATGAGCTCTTCACAGCGCCGGCCCTCCACTGCTATTGAGGAGGAAGATGAAGACTCTCCCTCAGAGTGCCACACCCCTGAGAAAGTAAAGAAACCGAAGAAGGTGTACTGCTATGTGTCACCAAAGGTTCGAATTTTCATTCTTGCCTTAAAAATACTCTTGCCTGAGCTTGCTGTTACTGGTATTTGGTGACAGAAACCATATAGTGTCATAGGGCAAGATCCCCAGCTTGTGAGATTCCTGGGACTGCTTAAAGTGGAGCAGAAGACTATGCCAACTCTGCTGCTGCGAATGTTTGGTTTGAACTGAACTAAGTCTTTGTCTGGAAGGCAGGTTCTGTTTGCCTTGGCACCATAGAGCACCTGTGCATTCTGTCCTTTGGTTGCCTCAGCAAAGGTTTTAAAGCATGGTTCTTAAAGTTGCATAGAAAGTAACTGTCTTAGTTACTTATTTGTTGCTGTGACAACATACCTGACAAGTTGAGGGAGGAAAGATTTATTTTGCTAACAGTCTCAAAAGACCTCACACAGTCCATTCATAGGAAGCTGGAAGCGTGAGAGCACATGGCAGAAGCTGGACAGCTGCTCACTCCATTGCAGGCAGAAGCCAAATGAGGCAACAGCCAAGCCTGTGTCTGGAGATGGCCAAGGCTAAAGCTTTCCCAGCAAGAAGCTGCAACAAAGTTTCTCCTCCCTTCCTTTAGTTAGTTCAAGCTGCAGTTGGGCGCCTCCCTCACTTGCTGGCCCACAAGTTAGTCACAAATACCTACAAACTGTGCCCTGGGCAACCCCCAATCTCAACAAATTGACACAGTCTTTCCAGGTGAAATCTTAGACACCTGCCGGTTGTAGCCAGGCCTTAACTTCCAATAACACACAATTCCAAATGCATGAGGCTTTTGGAGGCCACTCAAGATCCAAACCATAGTGGTAATTTTTCAGTGAGGTAGACTTTGTGAAGGTGGGAGAAGGATCTGGGGATGGGGAGAGATGAAAGGATGGGAAGGGGAAGGGACATCGAGTGATTAAGACTCGGTTATGCAGATGCACCAGTTGAATGTAACTGTTATGTATCACAAACATATACTAGTAAAGATAATTATTTGGGGGGGGGTGCAAAATGACTTTTGTTTAGTTTTTGTGGTACTGGGGACCAAGTCTAGGACCTTTGACATTGAGCTACATCCCAGCCTATTTTTTAGTTGTTGTTTTGTAACTGGGTCTTGCTAAATTGCCCAGGCTGGGTTTCAGTTTGTAATCTTCCTGCCATAGATTCCCGAGTGGTGGGTTTACAAAACCGTACCACTAGGTCCCAAAAGAATACGACTTTATACTGTTAAAAAATCATAGGATAAGTTCACTGATGGCCCCTTATGCTATATTGAAACAACTTGATCTTTCATTCTGTGATTTGTGAAACCACTGTAAATGGATGTCACTATCAGGCTGTATGAGCAGAATAAAGACATTTTGGCCAAGAGAAGAAGGTGAACTTCCCAAGCCCCTGAGCTCAGAGGCGCTTTGTGTTAGAGTTTCTATTCAATATTTGTGCTGTCTTATTCATTCAGTCTTCATTAAAATGAGACTGTTGAACACCTGGTAACCAAAACAGAGTTTGAATTCTCTTCTCCTTTAGAACATTCTGCTGTGTACTATTCTTCATTTTTAAAAAAACCTAGCCTTTGTTTGGACTGGAGGGATGGTAATGAAGGAGTGAATGGGATGAGTAAATGAAGTAACATTGACCTTGAATTGATCATTGTTAAAGCTGGTGAAAAAGATCAGACCTGCAGCTCATTCAGATAATAGGTTTTTTTCTTAGATTAAAGAATATTGTGTTTTCCTCCTTTTTTTTTTTTTTTTGTAAATAGCACAAAGAGACTCTTCTTTATCCTGTTACATGAGGTATTTTGGTGAGCTTGTCTTGTGTGAGAGCCCCCACCACACTCCACTGCAGCCTCTTCCCTCCCACATCTTCCTGCTTCCCTGTCCCTTGCAAATATCTGGTATGTTCAAGTAGGTTAAATAAAAAAAAAAAAAACAGCAGTATGAGTGTACTATTTCTTATTTGTGGATTTGGAAGAAATCATTCTGAGCAGCACCAGGCTGAGCAGGTCTTAATTGTTTTTAGATAGAAATGATTTCTACTCACAAAGTGAAAACCTGATGCCGGGTATTTTGAAAGGTATTTGCCGGGTAGTGAGAATTGAGTGGTAAGATTATGAAATGTCTCCACAAAATTACTATCTCTATAATTGTTTCTACTTGTTAAAAGATGGAGTGCACATATTTACCTTAGTACTGAGTTACCTTTTTTGTTCGTGGAAGAGATTATCATGAGAAATACAGATAGGTATTCTGATATTTGTAATACCCAAATGGACTTTTTTATTTATCATTCACTTCATTTTCTGGGTTGTGGTGCTCTAGCAATTCTCTGTGAAGGAGTTCTACCTGAAGATCATTCCATGGCGTCTTTACACCTTCCGAGTGTGCCCAGGAACAAAAGTAAGTTGAATGTTACATCTGGCTCATCCTGAACAGGCTTCAACTCTGGAATACTTTAGCCTTTTATTCTTTCCCTAAGGGCTTTTATTTCTTTTGGAAGCTCTTCCTATGTATACAAGATTCCTTTCCAAATAAAGAAAGGGTCATTATCTTCTCCCTAAGTGCCATAAAGAATATACAACTCCTAGAGGGAGCTTACCCACAGAAATAGGAATTTGTGGCAACTCCTAATTCACCTTTTGTCTCTTAAGTTTATAGAGAAGGTATTGGCAACTTGGGTCCAAGCTTGATGTTCCCCATGAACTGAGTTGGATTTTTAAAAAAGCATGCTCATAGATTTTTAAAAAGCATTCATTTACTTCTCTGTTTTTTTGTTTGTTTGTTTTGTTTTGTTTTGTTTGAGACAGGGTCTTGCTCTGTAGCCTAGGTTGGTCCTGAACTCAGTATGAAGCTCAGGCTGGCTTTGGACTCATGGCAATCCTCCTGCCTCAGCCTCCTGAGTGCTGGGATTACAGGTGTGCGCCACCATGCCCAGCTTATGTGGTGCTGGGGAATCGAACTTGGGTACTCAGCGCTTGACTTATTGGCACTTGCCAGGCAAGCACATTAACTGCTAAGCCATTCCTCCAGCCCTTTATCTGTGTTTTTAGAATCTAAAGCTTTTGGGACGAATATGTCATTTTATACAAATCACTTCCCTTAGGCAATTTGGACAGTAATTTTTGCTCTTTTATCTGTGCCTACCACTATCACCCTTCTTACATTGTATGTCAGAAGTTCTGTGATAGTGCCTGTGAGCCCATATAACGGCAGTCTCTGAGACAGGTAATTTTAAATACAATTTGAATTATAGAACATTAAGATAAAAAGTCAGATGTACTTGTGGTAATAGTAACTCACAACAGGTTTCCTAGTATTTTGTTGACTAGTATAGAAGGATGGGAATGTGGACGTTTTTGCCTGGTTTGATTTAATTCTTTTTTTTTTTTCCTCTGTTAGTTTTCATACCTTGGTCCTGACCCTGTTCATAAGTTCCTCACTCTAGTGGTAGATGATGGTATTCAGCCTCCTGTGGAGCTCAGCTGTAAGGAGAGGAACATTCTTGCAGCCACTTTCATTCGTTCCCTGCATAAGAACATAGGTAAGATTGGACTGAGATTTCGATTAGGAAGGCAGTAACCCCTCTGTCCTAGGCCCATGAGGGTATAGACATGTTTGCTCATGAGGATATGTCATAATGAATCTTACTGCTTCTCAGGAGGTTCTGAGACCTTTCAAGACAAGGTGAACTTTTTCCAGCGAGAGCTTCGACAGGTACATATGAAAAGACCACATTCCAAAGTCACCCTGAAGGTCAGCAGACATGCCTTGTTGGAATCGGTATGTAGAGTTTCATCTCTGTCAATAGGTGCCAAAGTTTTCGAACCATTTTAGTGTTTGATTGTATCCTATAGGTTATCTTTTTAAATGAAACCTGAATTTCTCTCTTTAAATGTGTGTATTAGAAACTTAGTTGTTCTTCTTTGTGTTTGATTGTCCTGAATTTGGGGCAGATGTGTTGCAAGTATGTCATAAAAGGGACTCTTGTTCGTACATTGGCTTTCAGGTCTATGAGAAAATAGTCCTTAAATAGTCTACGAGTTGAAAGTAGTTCTTATAGAAGTTTCTATTAATTTAATCCCTGAAATAGAAGGGTTCTTGTTGGATTAAAAGGAAGTGATTTTGCTGTCACTTTGCTTGGATGGAAAAGGAACACCTGATGTGAATCTGTCTCCACCACACAGACATTGGCAGGATCTGACATTCCCCAAGAATGAGAGGCTTGGTCCCTTTCCAGAAAATATTTGTGATGTTTGGCTCCAGTAGGTGTGTCTGGAAACCCCTTTTTTCAGCCACACTCTCCGTGTGGCATGGCTTCCTGTCTGAACCTTGCCTTGTGTGTAAAGATGTCTGGTGGCTAGACTGTACTTTCCTGAAAACCAAGAATCCTTGGTTCTCTTGTGTACAGTTTGCTAACTTGGATCTTTTTTTATTCTCTGCAATTTTTAAAATTCCTTTTTGTTTTCATTTTTTATGGTGGTTCTGGAGATCAAACCTAAGGGCTTCACGTTGAGCTCTGTCTCCGATCCATTTTTATTTTTGTTTTTGAGGCAGAGTCTCATTAAGCCGCCAGATTGCCTAAACTGGGCTCAAACTTGTAATCCTGCTACCATACCTACCAATGTGCTAGGATCACAAGCTTGCACAAAGGGTTTGGCTAAGAGTTTTTTCATTAGTAAAATAGAATTGTTAAAAAAAAAAGACAACTTTAACTTTCCAACAAAGTGATAATATAAAGACAAATTATTATTTTTTAAAATCTTAAATTTCTCCCAGAGATATACATTTTAAATATAAAATGTATTACAGCTTATTTGTGAATAATACATTTCCTTCATGTAAGTATATTTAGTTCAACAGACAGTAGCAGTATTCTTGAGTTTTCATCTTTAGTATCCAATGGATACTAGCCAGTGTTCTGACAGTTCCCTTCCTTTCTCTGCTTTTCAGTCTCTGAAGGCTACTCGGAATTTCTCTATCTCAGATTGGAGCAAGAACTTTGAAGTAGTTTTCCAGGATGAAGAAGGTTGGTTTTGAAATGTTTTTTTTCTTTTTCTTCTCCTCCCTACTTTTACCCATTCTCTCTTTCCCTTTCCAGAAACAAAACAAAACAAAAAAACCACCCTTTACTCACCCACCTCAAAACAGCTCAGCTTTTATGAATCAAGGAAAAAAAAAGAACATTCTGTGGCCAGATGGCATTGCAGAGCTTGTAGAGCAGAGACCTGGAGACCAGGACGAGCACTCTAAGACTTTGAGCCAGAAGGGCAAACCAGGAGAAATGCTTGTTCCCTGGAATCTCTCATCTCCTGTGTTTTCATTAGTGTAGTGACCAAAATACCTTCAATTATGCAGAAAAGGGTGGAATTTCAAAAAATGCCCACTACTTAGGTGAATTGCAGTGGAGAACCAGTATGGTAGTGGAATATAGAGAGTATGAAATGATGACTAAGGGAATAAAAACGATAAGCAGTAAGCCAGCCAGAGTCACCTTCTGTTTCTTCTTAGCTCTGGACTGGGGAGGACCTCGCCGGGAGTGGTTTGAGCTAATCTGCAAAGCACTATTTGATACCACCAATGAGCTGTTCACCCGATTCAGTGACAACAACCAAGCATTAGTGAGTCTGTGACTTCCCCATTGGTGGGTGGAAAATGTGGATTGTGCTGTGATGAATACACAAGGGTTGAATTTATGAAACTAACCTGGGAGTCTGCCAGCCTCTGTCTTATTCTTGATTTTGCTGCTCATAAGGTGAGCTAATCATCATGGCACCCCTGTTCTCATTCCTTCATTATTGCTTCTGTAAGATAAGAGAAAATGTAGACAGTTGAATATTTGACTAAAAAACATAGAACAGTGCCTACTTTATTTGTGGTAATAATTATGTCCCTTTCTCAAAACATATCCAAGACATTTGATAGTGCTGTATTACATTTTCAACTAGGCAGAGATTTCAGGAATAGTAAAGTAGACTTGGTTGAAAAAAGTTCTGGTTTAGGGAAAAGGCATCATAAGGTACCACAAACACAGTAAGATTCTTTAGCTTAATAAAAGCTTATCTTTGCATTTCCTCCTTTATTCTCTTTAAATTATTTAGTGTGGCTACCAAAAAACTAATATTTGTGTTGGCTATTTGATTTTCACACTTGTTCCCTCTCAGTTTGCTACCTTGGTATATGGTACAGCAGTTAGCGTCCGGTACTATAACAGATACCCTAGGTGATTAGCTTATAAAGAGAAAAGCCTTATTTTGGCTCACAGTTTTGGAGGTTTCCATCCTTGATTGGTTGGCTCCATTGCTTTGGGGCCAATACCAAGGCAGCCTATGATGGCTCTAGTCTATATTAAAACTGTTCACTTCATGGCCAGGATGTGAAAAAAAAGAGAGGAAGGGATGAGAGTCAACAATCCCCATAGTAAAATGCCCTCCAGTGAGTTAAAATCTCAAACTAGTTTGCAAAAAGTCACACTTTCTCATAGTACACAAATACTGTGAACCAAGCCTTTAACATACTGGCCTTTGAGGTACATTGCAGATCCAAACTATACACATGGATTGGGAAGGGAGGAATTCACCTTGAAGAAAAATGGCCCAGAGGTCTTCGGTTTCCTTCTATGACAGGTACATCCCAACCCTAATCGCCCAGCCCATCTGCGTCTGAAGATATATGAGTTTGCGGGGCGGCTGGTAGGCAAGTGTCTCTATGAGTCCTCTCTAGGAGGAACCTACAAGCAGTTGGTTCGAGCTCGTTTCACTCGTTCTTTCCTGGCCCAAATCATAGGACTCCGTATGCATTACAAGGTAACATCTGAGATGTACATTTTGTATTAGGGGAGTCTGATCCTTAACTCTGGGGTTGTTCTGTTTGAGCTGATAGTTCTTAAGGTTGAAAAGATGAATGGCTCCAACAGTTACACTTTCAATTTAGGCGAAAGAATGTTTATATTCTGCCCTATGTTGTTCTGTCTTCCCAGTACTTTGAAACAGATGACCCAGAATTCTACAAGTCTAAAGTTTGTTTTATCCTCAACAATGATATGAGCGAGATGGAACTGGTCTTTGCAGAAGAGAAGTATAACAAATCAGGTCAGCTGGAGAAGGTGAGAAGGACCAAAGCCTGTGGGTACCATCCTGTGTTCCCCAGCTCCTAAGGCAGCACTGTCTCATGGAACTTCATGCAGTAATGGAAAGGTTCTCAATTTGTGTTGTTTAGTAAATGTTCAGAATATGGCTAGTATGACCAAATAACTGAATTTTCTATTTCACTTTAATTAACTTAAATAATGGCTTATGACTGACAGCTTCCTTATTAGAGAGCGTAGCTGTAGTGCATTGCATCCCACAAGTGTAGTATTACAACGCTTTGGGAGATGGGGGTGGGGGTGGGAGGTGGAAGTTGAACCTAGGACTTTGAACGTGCTGAGCCCATGTTCTTCCACAGAGTTATATCTCCAGTGCTTTTCTCAAGCCATTTGCATGGATTGAAAGACACATGTGCTCATCTAACTCACTCATTTCTACTTTATAGTCAAAAAGAACTGAATGGTAATGAGAGTGTCACTGCACAAACAAATTTAGGAAGGATGACAGTGTTCATATCAACTATTAGCAGTGGTAGTAGAGATGATTTTTATTGTAATACAATGGGTATATATTTTTAACTTTTTATTAGGAAATTAATGGCCAGAGATATTTTTAATGTAGGTATTACTTTATTTGTATTGTGCAGCTAGAGTATCAAATGATACTAGTGAAGCTGAAGTTGCAATAATAGAGTTGAAAGTAGAGTAACAGTGATTGAAAAAAAAACCATTGGTAGCACTCTACTAATAATCAGATGTCCTTTTTTAAGATTATAGAAATTCCAGCTGTCTGTTTTTTTATATAGAGGGTCATGGCCTGTTTTCATGAGCCAGGATAGCAAAAGAGCTAGACTCAATATTGAATTATGGTCCTCAGGCCCAAGAGATAGCATGATAGGAGCAGTATGTTAATGCCCAGCAGGAATTCTCAGTGGATTAAAAAGTAGAATTTGGACAGGCATAGGTGGTTTGCACCTATAATCCCCGCTACTTGGGAGAGCTAAGGCCTGAGGATCACAGGTTTGAAGTTAGCTGAAGTAATAAGCAAGACTGTCTGAAAAATAAAATAAATAAAAAAATAAAATGAAATGGCTGGGAGGTCACTTGTCTCTAGTACCACACACACACATCCAAGGCCCACAGGATTGTGTGTAAGTTTGGGTACTTATTTTATGTGAATAAGCATTTCTGTCTAGTAGCCTAAGAAATAAGTCATTAAGATTTAGTATTGCTGGTTCTGGGGGCATACGACTATAATCCCAGCAGTCCGGAAGAGGGCAGGAGGACCACAAGTTTGAGCCCAGTCTGGGCAACTGAGTGACTTAAGAAGACCGTGTCTCAAAAAATCAAAAATAAAGATGAGCTGGGAATGTGGCTCAGTGTGAAGGTCCTGGACTTAGTGCCCAGTGTTCTCCCCCCAAAATTAGTGTGCACATTAAGCTCACTAAAATGAGGTAGCATACTCATAAAGGACCTTAGAGGGACTACAGGAATAGCTCAGTGGTTAAAGCACTTGCCTAGCAAGCGCCAAGTGCCTGAGTTTGATTCCCCAGCACCACCTAAGCTGGACATGGTGGCACACTCCTGTAGTCCTTGCACTCAGGAGACTGAGGTAGGACGATTACCGTGAGTTCAAGGCCAGTCTGGGCTACAGATGAGTTCAGAACCAGCCTGGACTACAGAGTGAGAACCTATCTCAAAAACAAAACAAAAGGACCTTAGACTCTGATCTTGCAACTAAATGACAGCTTTCTTTCTGTTAAGTACACAGATTTTACTAGGTAGTGTTTTTAATTTGTGCTTCGGGTCTTCCTCAAGTGCCCCTTAGGAGTTTTTTTACTGGGGGATACTAACCCTACAGAGGGTCCCAAAGGTTGCCACCATATAAAAATAAAAAAATACAAATATAAAAAACTATTTGTTCAGTATTAATTTTTATAAAATTTGAAGTAAAAGTAATAGTATGAGAAAAATTATTAAGGCACTAAATTCAATGTACAATGTCCATGAAGTTTCCATACATGGAAACAATTAACAAATTTCTGAGGCACTGTTTATTTGGGAATCTCACAACTTGTTCAGTTTTTCTTTGTAGATAGGAAAATTGGGATCCCAAATAGTTAAGTGATTGTGTGTGGATAACAAGTTAGCGTCAGGGCTGGAATTAGAATTCAGAATCTCCAAGCCGTGGCTCTTTCTGTTCATTCATTTCAGAGATAGAAGACTATGCAGACACAACTATATTCCTCAGAGAATAAAAGGTAGAGGTAGAAGAGATCAATGGCAGTTTAATTTGGGATGGTTAAAATATTGCTAAAAGAAACTTTCTGTCATATCATCACTACTTCTCTGGGTTAGAAAAGACCTCAGCCAGAGGCCCACGTCAGAAATAGTAGCAGCGGTGGGAGAGCCCTGAGGCTTAGTAACAGAACAATGGCAAAAAGGGCAAATCTGTTCAAAAGCTGAGTGCAGAGCAGAAACTTACGGCTAACACCTGCCGAGTTCAGTTTTGCTGTTTGTGGGACTATATCAATAGCAGACAGATAGCACCTTAAAATCTTTCACCACCTTCCCATGTTTGCTGTTTCAGGTTGTAGAACTCATGTCAGGTGGAGCTCAAACCCCAGTCACCAATGCAAATAAAATCTTCTATTTAAACTTGCTAGCGCAATACAGGCTGGCCAGTCAAGTGAAAGAAGAAGTAGAACATTTCCTAAAAGGTGGGATCCTGTCTTCCCTTGGCCTTAAGATTGTGTGGATATGCCCACATGGTATGGGTGTGGCTGTAACTGGGCTACTTTGTTTCAGGCTTGAATGAGTTGGTTCCTGAGAACCTTCTGGCGATTTTTGATGAGAATGAACTTGAGGTAAGTGAGAACTACATCACCCTCTGTTAAGAGTTGTGGCAGGAAAATCTCTTATGGAAAAGTTAGGTTGACTTTTGTCACTTTTACATTCATTGAATCTTTCTTTAGTTTTTTTCAAAATTAGAATGTGAGAATTTGGAAGCAGCAAATAGTTACTGATTGAGTAATAATATTCATTTGTTCAAATAGTTACTGATTGAGTAATAATATTCATTTGTTCGACAAGTAGTGTTGATACTGCTGGGTGCGGGGGCACATGTCTGGAATCCCAGTACTCTGGGAGACTGAGGAAGGAGGATTTTGACTTTGAGCCCAGCCTGGGCAAGTTGGTGACATCTTGTCTCAAAATTAATTAATTAATTAATTAAAATAAAAAAGGGGAGGCTGGGGATCTAATTCAGTGTGAAGACCCTAGGCTCAACCCCTAGAAGCACACACTCACAATGTGTGTGTATGGCTGGGCGGGTGTATTTGTACACAGAGAGATTGAGTCGCAGAGAATAGTGGAACCATGTAGAGTCTTCATCAGATTATATCACGTTTCAGGGGAACAGAAGGTACTGGTGCAGGTGTGTAGGTAGTGCTTACTGTGGGCAGTATATTTTGAAGTACTGGATAGATAGTCAAGAAACAGTAAGACAGAGTTGCAGCCCTCACAGCTGTTGTGGTATAGAAATCAAAAGATGTGGTTATATTTTAAAGTTTAGATAATGGCCCTGTATATATATTTTACATACAGAGAGTAAATAAGTCCTTATTTCAGATTCTGTAACAACCAAAAAGTGGTTATAAGACTTAGGTAAATATTTTTTTTATAACTAGGTAAATTAAAAATTTTATGCAGTATGGACAAAAATCGGTCTTGCTGCTCACAGAAAATACATATAGTGCAATTATTAACTTCTCATAACTTTTGTGAGGAGTATATTTCCACAAACCATTTTCTATAAGGAGAAATCCTTTAAAATGAGGAGAGGGCTGGAAGAATAACTCAGTGGTTAAAGTGCTTGCCTAGCAAGCTCAAGACCCTGAGTACATTTCCCAAGTACCACATAAACTGGGCATGGTGGCAGATACCTGTAATCTCAGCACTAGGGAGGCTGAGTCAAGAGGATTGCTTGAGTTTGAGGTCAGCCTGGGCTACATAGTGAGTTCAGGACAAGGCTAGGCTACAGAGCCAGACCCTGTCTCCAAAAAAAAGGAGAGAAGGTAAAAGAAGTTTCCTGTGGTCTTGCATAATTCCTACTAATAAAACAATCTTTGAGAATAGAAACAAGGTCTTCTGCAATTTTCATCATCTTTTGTACCTTCAGATCTGAAATTCAAACAAAATGAATTCTTTACAATCTCAGCCAAAGTTATGCTGTTATTTTGGGGGACTGAAGAGTAGCTCCTGGTATAATTTTGTCTTAGCATGAAGCAAGCAATTCTAATAGTGTGTGAAAGAAAGTAGAAAGGAAGAACACAGTGTCTTACAGTCTTTCCCTGTTGTACTCATAATTACTCATTTGCTTAGCAAGTTCTCTTTGGAGGAGCCAGAGCTCATTTTTATGAGCCAAAGCTTAATTTAGGCTTTTCTTGTCTCTTGATTAAGAGGTGTCTTCTCTATTGAATAAATACAGTCTGCTAAGTAATATGTTGGATCTTGAACTATACTAGGACATCGACAAGATGTTTAGGCCTCTGATGTCATTAATAGTCTTATTTTTTGGCATACTTTTTGATTTATCTAATCAAGTAGAAACAGGGCTAAAGGGAAAGTAGAAGTTCAGTCCACAGAAGGAGGATGGGTCCTGGGAAAAAGGAAAAGCTATCTGAAAAATTTATAAATGGGGATAGGGCTCTTCTTCATCAAAGGGAAGGGCATTGCTTATTCTCACTGGTATTACTAGACTAAGTCCAGAACAAGCTATCAGTATATACTTGGTTACTTTTTTGTCCTTTATTTCAATTTAAAAGAATCCATAGCAGCCATTTTTAATCAGATGTGCTCATCAAAAATATCTGGGAAATCTTCTTACATTGTGGAAGCTTATAAACCATTTCTTAGAGATCTGATTCATTAGGTCTGGGATAGGGCCACACTCATTCATATGTACATATATTATACATTATACACACACATATTATTATTTTTTGAGACAGAATCTCACTTTATAGTCCAGGCTGGTCCTGAACTCACTAAGTAGCCCAGGCTGGCCTTGAACTCAGAGTAATCCTCTGCCTCAGCCTCTTGAGTGCTGGGATTACAGTTGTGCACCATCAAGCCTGGCTTATTTTTATGTGGTGCTGAGGAATCGAACCCACAGCCTTGCATGTGCTAGGGAAGTGCTGTAATCACCTAGCTATACCCCCAGACCAACATCTGTATATTCAAAAAAAAAAAAAAACTGATTGTTCATAACTTGTTAGGAGCCATTGTCCTGTTGCGATCAACTTTCCTAAAATAAGTCTGGCATTATGACCTCACCTTCTGTCTTTCTCCTGGAGTTGCCTTTATTTTGTATTTTGATGTTAGCATAGGTACTTTTGACTAGTTCTTATCCCTCTGACTGTTCTAGTAATACCTGCGTGTCTTTCTCCAGTTACTGATGTGTGGGACTGGAGACATCCATGTGTCTGATTTTAAAGCTCATGCAGTGGTTGTTGGTGGCTCATGGCATTTTAGAGAAAAGGTAAGTGAGCCAAACTTGTGTCATTTGACAAAAGAGAAGGAAAAGATTATTGCAAGGAAAAGATTTTAGAAGAAAAGAGTCATGTTGATAAAATATATTCGGAAAAGACAGGTAATTGTCCAGGCAGAAGGGAACCCTGCTCCCTGAGGGCTTCCGCATGCTGACTCCACAGGAGCAGATGTAGATTCCTGCATTAGTTGTCAACTCCGACCTTTCCTGTTACACTCTAACAGAATTGTAACTGGGCATAATCCTACTTCAGTGTCTAGTGTTCTTTCCCCCAAAGATCAAATCGTAGGCTATGTTATCATGTGTGGTTCCACCAGCCTTGTACTCTTCTTTCCAGGTCATGAGGTGGTTTTGGACTGTGGTTTCCAGTCTCACCCAGGAGGAGCTGGCGCGACTGCTTCAGTTCACAACAGGTTCCTCTCAGCTACCACCTGGGGGCTTTGCTGCCCTATGTCCCTCATTTCAGATTATTGCTGCTCCGACCCATAGCACGCTACCTACTGCTCATACTTGGTAGGTGTCTGACTGCCTGATAAGTGCTCTTATAGGAGATTGTCTTTCCTGCATTACCCGTGTTTCTGATAGTTTGAGTTAATCACTTCTTCTCTTGCTGTTCCAGTTTTAACCAGCTGTGCCTCCCTACGTATGATTCATATGAAGAGGTGCACAGGATGCTGCAGCTGGCCATCAGTGAGGGCTGTGAGGGCTTTGGCATGCTCTGACTATTCTCCTGCCATCCACTTGGCTCCATGCTCTCTGGGCACATGATACAGACATAACCACTGACCCTCACACACAGAACCATCAGCCAGAAGATGCTGCATGTTCCCCACATCCAGATGAGTTTGTATTTTAGACCTCACCCCTTCCTGCTCATAGGCCACTTTGGCGCAGTAACGAATCTGAGCTCTCCAATCAGTCATGAGAGGACCATGCAGCTGTCATTTCATTTGATTCTTTGAAGATCTCAGTAGCTGATTGGCTTCAGTAGCTGAAGGAGATGACACAGGGCTAAGCCATGTTGGGAAGCAGATGTCATGCCTCACTCCTGCTCCCTTTCCTGATGTTCCTTGGAGGTGCCTATTTCGCCCTTACTGCTAGGACCAGACTGGTACATGAGTTTCTCCTGGGAAGGCAATTGCTGCTTCATTTCATCAGCCAGCATAGACACCAAGAGAAAGTGGACTACTCAAATCGTCTCTGATTTTGTCCTCCCACATGCTGGCAGGCACTGGCCATGGCACTGCATTACTTCTGATGAGGACTGACAAAGAACCTTTTTTTTTTTTTTTTTTTTTGTGGTGTCAGAACTGGAAAAGGCACTTTCCCTGCAGGCTTTTCTGGAAATGTTCATTAATACCTAAAGAAGACCTCTCTAAGCTTTTTCTTGAATGTGAGCCAGTGAGAAAGCAATCAGACTGAAGATGTGAAAGACAGCTGGGCTGTAGCCTGCAGCACTGAATACTATTCTCCCTTTGGGTGAGGGCTATGTCCAGGCACTGTCAGCTTGAAGACTACTGATACTTTTCCCTGAGTTTGTAGCTGGGCCTGGCCACTGACCTCCAATTTACATTCTCTTAAAGTCTGGGAAATCTTTAGCATTCTATTGAAGAAAGTTGGTGGCAGAGAACTGGAACAGTAAGAAAAGTATGCCAGCAGTCCTTCACTCTCTCTTTTCTTGGTGTTTCCTGGCAGCACTGAAGTAAGGGTGAACAAAGATCATAGGAATCTGGTCAGGCTCCTAGACAGAAAACATGTTGCCGTCCCAGGTACTTGCCTTCGCTCCCTCAGTTACCTAGACGGAGAACCAAGGAGGGAGAAAGCTGTATTTTGTTCATTGTTAAGTAATGATTGAAGAGAAACTGCTGCTGTCTCTCAGAAGATGACAACATCTTTTTTTAGGACTGTTTGAATGAAAGCAGTTCCAAGGCTTAAAATCAAATAAATTGATTTCCCAAATTTCTGTTTTTAAGAAGGCACTGCTGTAAGCTACCACTCTGAGCGGGGCACTCAGCTCTGAGACTGTTAACAAGCCATCTCTTTTTGCCAAAGCCAGCAAGAACACAGTACTGAGACAAACAGGACTTGTGGCGGTGCCTTGGACCCTGGAAGCATGTCTGAGCCCTCCCATTGCCAGGGACGATGAGGAACAAGCCCTCCTGAGCTGCTACAGTTCCTGCCTGACCTCACTTTTTTGCAGTCATCATTTGTCCCTTTTTGGCATGGGTGCTGACCTCACTCATCCTTGGGGTTTGGATCCAGCGTCAGGGCCTCAATTACCCCAGGATCCTCCATGTCACATGGTCATTGTTCTCCTCAGGGACCAGGACAAGGTGCTGCTTCTTGTCCACTTTTCCCCAAGGGATATGTACAGGAATGTTTAGTCATCACCCTGTATCCCTTAGGCCCAGATAGAGGTTATCAGCAGGGACATGTGGGCTGGTTCTGCTGGTTTTGACAGTTGGTTCTTTTTTGAATTGTGCATTTTCCCTACTCTTAGCCCTTCAGAGACTGGTATTGGGACTGAGTTGATTCTCTTGGCTAGATCTGTCATTTTAAGCTCTAGTCATAATACTTTTTCAAAGTATCTAAGTGACTATTGCAGCTCAGCTGGAGTGATCTATAGGCACCAAAGTCTTTGTTTAACAAAATTCTTTGGTAAGCTAGGCATAGTGATGCACACCTATAGACCCGTCACTCTGGGAGGCTGAGGCCCATTCAGGAGATTCACACATGTGATTCCAGCCTGGGCAACGTAGAGACTCAGTGAGATCTTGTCTCACAATACAAAAATTAAAAATTAAATAAAAAGAACTGGGGATGTAGCTCAGTGCAAAGGCCCTGAATTCAGTCCTCAAAAACAAACAAACAAACAAACAAACAAACAAACAAAAAAACAAAAAACCAAAAAAAAAAAAAAAATAACAAACAAAACCCCTTTGGTACTGTTGTGGTTTTCTGTTCTTCCAATTTACTCTCTCCCAACTCTGTTCAAAAGTATCTTTGCTCTTTTTGGCTTTTCCTTTTACCTTTTTTTCTACTCCTGCTTTGGTACTCTTCAGTGTGGGACAAGGTACAATATGTTAGAGATGAGGAAGAGTGTGTTATTTCTTGGGAAATTTTCTATTTATGTTTCTTACTTTGGTCAATTCTTTTTATTTATGCCCTTGTGGCGGAGGCATGGGGGAGCCAGCTGCCCTCCTGGCCTTTAGTGTCTGTGAGGGAGACCAGGCCTCAGCTGAACACCAACAAGAATGTTGGCATGGTTCTGAAAATTTGGCAGAGACCAAGCCCTGCTGCCCATTCATCAGACCAGGTGAAAGGGGCAGGCATTTGCAGTTGGTGATACAAATATTTTGTATAGTAAATAAATAAATGTCTAAAAAGAAGAACTAAGGATTGAGTGATTGCTGCTTATTGTGGAGATTGAAGGCTTAAATTGAAGATGGTGGAGGAAAACATTTGGGTTTACCCTGTCACCCTTCCCTGTCATACATCCACAGGGCCAGGCTGGGCCACCTTGCTCACTCTCCCAGACAGCCATCCGAGAGGCAAGTGTTTGTGCACAGCCCCTGAAGAAGAAACCAATTTGGCAAGAGCAGAGGATATGTATTACCAACTTTTAAACTTGAATTTAATTTTGTTGTTGCTCTCCTACATAAAGAATTTAGTATAGAAAATTGGAAATAAGAAAAAAATGCAAGGTACTTAGGAGGCTGTGGCAGGAGGATTGCTGTGAGTTGGAGGCCAGTCTGGGCTACACAGTGAGTTTGGGACTAACCTGGACTACAGAGCAAGAGATCTTGTCTCCAAAAAAACAAACAAACAAACAAAAACCCCAAATAGTACAAGTTAAGTAAGTCATCTATCATCCAGAAGTTCACACTTTTGATATATAGCCTTCCAGTTTTCACATAATCAAATATTTATTTATTACTACCCCCTCTACCCTCCTTTAAGGGCTGTTGGTATGGCAAACAAAAATACTACTCATAAAAATTTGTGGGTGACAATTGGTACTAGTTCTTTTCTACCTAAAGCTAAGGTTAGCAGATATAAAACCAGGCCTCTGTCTTGGGTCCAGAAGGGAAAACTTAGTAAACCTAATTTTACTGCTGTAGCAGTCATAGTAAGTACTTTGTGCACTGGACCCCAATCTGGAAAAATCAGAATCCCCTTTGGAATTTTTTTTTTTTTGAAGAAATAGAGGTTATGTAGTTCCTACCCCTAGATCTATTGAATTGGAATCTTAGCTTGAAAAAGGAATCTTTTTTAGTGCATTTATTCTATTCACATTTCAAGCCCCTTGAATGATATATTTTTAAAAATAAAGTTCTGTCTTTCTAACTTTAATTATTTATAATCCTGCATCTTTTATACTCGCTGTTTTTGTGGCCTACATATATCACTATGAACATTAATCATTAAATGGTTTCAGTCCATCACAGAGTATTTTCAGTGATTCAATAGGTTGGTTGGATTGCCCTTAACACATTTAGTCCTAGCCTCAGCCTCTTGTACACTGTTAACCCTGTGCCATTGCAGAGATCTCTAGGAGCTCTGTCCAGCCACACTGCCCTTAGGACCTGATAGATCTCCAGCGAGTGACTTGAACTTGATGGGCTCCTAAGCACTACTTAAGTTTCATTAGACTCTTGAACATAATAGACCAGTTCTACATATGTGATAATACTTTTGTTTAAAAACCGATAGTTCATTTTAAAAGAAATGTTGCAGTGTAATATACAAAACCTGTGTAAGGGGCTGGAAAAATAGAACAGTGGTTAGAGTGCTTGCCTAGCAGGCATAAAACCGAGTTCAATTCTTCCCCACCACATTAGCTGGGCATGGTGTCACATGCTTGCTCCAACACTCAGGAGGTGAAGCAGGAGGATTGCTGAAAATCAAGGTCAACCTGGGCTAACATAGTGAGTTCAGGATCAGCAGAACAGGACCTGTCTCGAAACAGAACAGCTGTACAAGCAAGTATAGTTTATAAGTAATAGTAAATTTGTAGTCACCATCCAGGTTAAGAAGTGAAACACTGAAAAAATGTAGAGCTCGGTCTCATCCCGTCTCTTAAGACATAATGATTATCCTAATTTATAATTATCTCACCAATGCTTTTTTTGAGACAGAATCTTGCTCTGTAGTCTAGGCTGGTCCTGAACTCACTGTGTAACCCAGAATAGCCTCATGTCATGGCAATCCTCCTGCCTCAGCCTCCCAACTGCCATCATTACAGACATACCACCACACCCAGCTTATGTAGTGCTGGGGAATCAATCTCAGGGCCTTGTCCTTTCTAGGCAAGCATTCTAACTGTTGCGCTGTTTCTCTAGTCCTACCAATGCCCTTTTCAACATGTTACCAAAGGGGAGAAAAAAATAGCCCGTGCAGTCTCGGTGGGGGGGTGGGTGGGGGTGGTGGTGGTGGTGGTGGTGGTGGTGTGTGTGTGTGTGTGTGTGTGTCTCACTGGGGAATCAAGTCCAGAACCTTCATACTGAGCTACATTCCCAGTGCATTTTTACTTTTGATTTTGAAACAAGATCTTACTAAGTTGCTAAGCAGCCCAGACTAGGCTCATACTGGAATTATAGGCCTGTACCACCAAGCCTGGCTACAGTTGGTTTTTAAAGTCTTCTGAGATGGTCTTTTCCCCACAAGAGTCAAATTCAGTTTCCTGATGCTGAATCTGATTAATCATCTTATAAGACTGTAAGGTCATTCTGTAAAGGCATTTCCTCCAATAAAGCTGGATACTCTCGCATTTATGCCCCAAGCAGGTTTTGTAGCCTGGTCTAACATGGTTGTGATTCTCTATGATGGTCAGCAGGACATTCTTGAGTATCATGTAAGTATAGTAATAATACTAAATTGTCTCAAATTGTGAAAGGGCTAGTATTTCTGACTTGGTACTAAATCTCGTGCAACTGTTTTAACAGCAAGGCAAACCAAAATTACTTGTGTACTTTTCGGTTTGGTTTGTTTTTTAGTTTTTGTTGGGAATATGAGGGAATGGCTTCTGTATCTACTGGGCGTGTTGCAGTGATCTTTGTCTAAGATAGAGTGCTGCTGCCTGGAGTTGGGATGTGCTGTGCTAGGAATACCTCCTCCTTCCCTAGAGCCAGTTTGCTTTAATTTTGCTTATATTTACATAAGAATACTTTGTAGTAGCATGGTAGTCATAATACGGACCTGGTTCTCCATACATTCAGGTATTGTCTCTACAAGATGACCTGTGAATTCTTGGTAAGGAAATAGGGAAGACCATCTTCAGTCAAGGAATGATAGCTGTAGGGTTTTTGTTTTGTGTGGCTTTTTTTAATGATATCAAAGCTGGCTTTAGCAAGTTGTTCAGACTGTTCATATAGCTCTGATTATTCTGTAACAGCTGGCAGAGCAGGGGCTTTTAAAATATGGAGTAGTGAGGAAGGTACAGAATTATAGCAAACAGTTCCTTCAGAGAGATGATGATTTATTCAGGATGAGATCTGTTGATATGGTTGCCATTTTATTGGAGTATCCAGCAAGTAGTTGCCATGACCTTTGCAGTCTTTATTGGTTATGAATGCTACTTAGACCAAGTTTAGTTGGCAAACCAAGAAAATTTCTGAATAAGCAAGGTCTTAAGACTATATTTTAGGGATGAGTCCAGGAAGAAGTCAATCATGGACTAGGTAAGGAAGTGGGAAAGGAGATAAACTTCCCTAGATACCTAATGTCCTTGGCCTAGTGGGCTTTCCTGATAGATAGCAGGAACCTACTTGTATCCTGTTTCTGACTCCAGGGCCCTTGGACCTGCAGCACAGGTGTCTTCTGTTGTTTGGTGCTTTGTCAAGATGCCCTTGGACACTTTCATTGAATGTGAAGAATAGAACCTTCAAATTGTAGAACCCATGAATTAATGTGCTTGAATGTTTCCATTTTATTTTTAACTCTTGGAGTTAGACTTTGGCCAAGACAACCTTCTTTCCATATCAGTTTTCTGATCTGCAAAATTACATTAATTAAGTTAATAATATGGGGCTTTTTGAAAAAAACTCTTCCTTTATATAGTATGTATGATACTATATTTACCGTGGCTTAGAGCACCAGTAATTTCCACAACAAGAGGTTTCAGGGATCTGGGAGCAATTTAAGGTGCTTATTTTGAATGACTAGTATGGAAATTTGAAGAGGGTGGTGACTTTTCCGACCTTGTCATGTCTGGGCAGGCCAGGGAGAGGGGGTATGCAAGGGACCTAGCACAAATGCTTACGAAAACTACCCAAAGTTAGAAAAGACATATTCTGTCTCCTTTTGTTACTCTGCAAAGGCCAGAAGAGATCCTTGACAGGGCTGCGTCTCAGAACTGTCCTCTGGTATGTGACCTAGTATCTTTAACTCACCCAATTATTGAATTATGATATAGCTACCATTTTTAACTGTATATCTGGAGCTTTAATATACACCTCTCATATTTGCAGTGATGCTGCAAGATAGGTCTTGGTTTTTGTCACTTTACACAAGACACAGTTGAAGCACAGAGAGGATAAGTATCTGCCAACGTTCCTTAGCTAGTAAATGGTAGAGTTGTATTTAAACATGTGTCTGTTTCACATCAAAGCCCAAACTCCACATTTCTGCTTTGTCTCTTGCAGATTAGTTTAGACTAAGAAAGAGCTCAGGCACCGGGCCATTGGTGCTGACTCTGCCTCCTATTCACTTGGTATGGATGTGTGTGGCAGCTGAACACTTTACGCCTCCATTTACCTACCAGTCATTTGGAGATTTGAGATTGACTGGGGAGAAGGTCCTACCCACCCAGAATAAGGAGCAGAGCGCTAAAAGGTACTGCCATTCAGAAATCTTTCATGTGAAGAAAATTCCAGTTAATGACTTGAGTGAAGAGATTCCCAAATTTAAATGAATCCTGCATAAAGAACATGGGACACTCTTGAGAATATAACTTAGGGGAAGCAGAGCCGAAATTTTAGTATCCTCACTTTGGTGGAAAAATCCATATGTCACATGCAAATGGAATAGTGAGAATGAGCTCAGACATACTGCACAATACTCTGATGTTTATCTCTGGTAACTACGAGTGAGTCTGCAGGAAAAGATCTATTTGCATAAATCCTTTGTCTCTGTACTTTCTTTACATGAAACAGCACCATTCCTGGTGAGCATTTCATTGGAAAAGCACATTTTTAAGAATGCCTAAGTCAAAGGGCTCCCCCAACACATAACTGATTATTATGAAACTAGAAATATAGTATCTTCTCCATTGTAAAAGTTTCTGTATCTTTCTGGATGAAGTCACTGCTTCTCTAACCCCCACTTCACCTGCAGTGTGGATTTGCATGTGAAGGAATCCGTCCAAACCTTTCTGCCCTGTACAGTCCAACAACATTACCCCCATCCAGAACTCTTGCTTGTAGGACTTGCTAATTTGCCCATTAGCAGAGTCAGGGATGTCAGAGTATTTGGAAGCCACCTGGATAGGCTTTGTGGGCTTTTATGCTGTGTTGAAAACTCAATATTACTGTGTAAGAGGAAGATTTGGTGTTTGTCACCATTTTGTGCTTTGTCTCTTAAGGCCTAAGTCTAATTCTACTTCACATAGTCGTTTCGTTCTCCTTACCTCCCAGATCTAGTGTTTGTGTTCCATCACTGGGTTTGTGGCCACCTATTTTCCTTTAGTTCTCTGTATCACTGTATTTCAGTGGACATTTTATATGTATGGGACTCTGTTTAGAGAGCTAGGGATGAAACGTGATCCCTGCCTTTGAGCACCTCAGTCTGGTGTGCGGAGATATATACAGAACCCATTTCTCTTAGCTTCCTTTCCCTGAGCCTTGCACACCCACACTGCCTGTCCCCATAGTTTCATTTCTGTTTGCTTTTGTGGGGGGAGTATTTCTGTTTTTGCATTTGAAGATATGCAGCTGCAAGTGAAATTTGTCTGTCTTCTTTCACAAAAGGAAAATTACTCTCCTTATTGTTTTTCAGAGAAGAAAAAATTCTTCTTTTGAAATATGGATTTCACACAAAGGGACTCAAGAGGCAGGTCCCTCATTGTACAATGAATAGCATATGTCACCTAAGCAGGTCCTGGGCTGGCCTGGGAAAGAGGACTCAGGGCCAGTTCCCTTTATCCTGCACTCCCAGATGAAGCAAACCTGGGTTGTTGACTTTGGCAGTGGGTGACTGGCCAGTATCCTGCAGCTTAATGAATGAAATTAAAATCTTCAGTGGATTGGTAAAGGGATTTGTCTTCAACATTAATAGCCATCAGAAGGGTTTGTCCTGTATCAGAGTTATCGGGGCATGGCAGAGGAAAGACCATTTCACAAGAACGCAAAGGCGTGAAGAAGCAAGTCAACTCTGAAGAGTCACAAAGTTGCTTTGTGATCACAGTGGGTGCAAGCACTGAACTTCACTCATTTTTTTTTTTTTTTTTTTAACGCTAACCCCAGGAGACTGGAATCTCTGGTTGTCTCTCTGTTGTGTGCTGCAGCTGATACCAGTTCTCTTTCGGTTTGGGTAGATCTTAGACTCAAACTTCTGAGCTGCATCCCAGCTAGATAAACCTTTGGCAGTCTCTTGCCTCAGAAGTTCCTTCTTCACCATAGTGTCAACTTGTGTCTCCTCAGCAGTGAAGTTAAACGTGGGTGTTCACCTATAGACGTAGTACTTGGTATCACACTCAGGGCAAGCATGTTGGGTCGTGACAGGCTTGTGTGTGCACATCTGGAGACATCTGGGAGAGGGAGGGATCAGCAGCCATCTTCCTGCACACCCCATAGTGGTTCTTGTTTCAACAATTCTGACCTGTTACTCCCCTTGAAAATTCTATTGTCTTGGCTTTCAAACTATGTCTTCCAGACAGCCTCTCACACCCGGAATCAGCACAAGTATCTTTTGTCAGACCATATCTTGAGTTTTGGCTTTAAAAATGTCACTATGGATTTGCTATGGGGAAATTCTAGTCCTGATTTTTGGGAGGTAAGGCTTGGTTTAGGGGCTTAGTGCAGTAGGAGAAGAGGGCCAAGATAGTGGTTGGCACAAGGATATGGAGAACTTTGGAAGCAGAGCCAGAGTCTCAGAGGACTGAGGGCCAGGAAAATCTGGCACAGGGAACATCTGGGTATTTAACCAGGAACACTCACTCCATTTTTTGCAGCCTTGGCAGTAGGTCATAGCAACAAGCACTTCTAGCAAGGTCCACATCCTTCCTATTGTCTCCACCCCAAGCTCACTCATAGTCCCAAACATCTGCTTCAAATTTGAGTCCTTGCCTTCTCGCCTGATTCTGTCCCAACCCGCGGGTGGCAAGAGTGAGGGCAAGTCTGCAGGTGTGGGCTGGGAAAGAAGCGGAGGACGTTTGGTTTTAGGTGGTACAGAAGAGGAAAGGTCCGACCTGTTTGTTTTGTTTTGTTTTTGTTTTTGAGACACGGTCTCATTCTGTATCCCATGCTGGTCCTGAATTCACAATGGAGTCCAGGCTGACCTTGGACTCAGGGCAATCCTCCTGTTTCAGCCTTCCAAGTGCTGGGATTACAGGCGTGTGCCACTGTGCCCAGCTTATGTGGTGCTGAGGAATCAAACTCAGATACTTAGCCAACCTTTTTTTTTTTAATGTTCATATATATCGCCAAAATCTAGCCAGTAAATTCACTAGCTTCCTGGGTATAGTCAGCAGGCCCAGCAGAGGGAATCTGGACCTGCTAGGGAGTCCAGAGTCAGTCCCACAGCTGAAGTGATTAGTGGCCACAAGGAGCAGTTAGGTGCTGACGAGGCATTAAACACCTCTTCCCCAGCTAGCAGCTGTGTATAAGTTGAAGCCGACCAAGAGTCAGCAGCGAAACTAACCTGCAAAGAGGTGGCCAGGCGGGAGGCAGCTTAAGGGGCTGGCAGTTAGTCACAGCATCCTCCTTGGCTCCTGAGGAGGAATGGAGAAATTTCTCTAGCACTTGCTCCAAATCTCAGTCCATTTTAAGTAACAGAAAATGCCCTAAGGGAAAATAATGGGGAGCCTGAAAGAGTAGTCTCAGAATCCTTACAGTAATGAAAGCTGACTTCTACCAAACACATGTTGCACCAGACCCTATCGGAAGCACTTAGCCTATGATAACTCTTCTCATCACATTAATCTGTAAGCTAAATTCAATCAGTGTTTCGACTTTACAAATGAGACCGAGGCACGAGGGGGACATTTGCCTAAGGTTATCTGTCTAGTGGATGAATCTGGGTGTCAAGTTGGTCCCGACACTTCATCTCACACAAACTCCAAGGAAAGGGTTGAGGACAGGACTTTTAAGTCCAGAGAGCCCTGGTAAGAGAGCTGCGTGTGAGGACATCTGGCTCTTGGGACTTCACGGGGACTGACAGGTATTTCTCCAGCTAGTTCCTCCACCGTGTGCCTTCTGAGGCTTCTGCTGTTCAGTCAAGGCAGAGCTTACACTTTATCTCCCCCTCCAGGGCAGGGGGTGCCCCTCCATTTCCCCACTCTGACACGCTGGGGGAGGCCCCTGATGGGGCATGGAGGAGGAGCTGCAAGGCATGAGCTGGCCAAGCCCCTGGGCTGCTAGGAGTCCTACTTCAAACTGATGGGTGGGAGCCAAGCCCATCACTTGGCTGGAAATTTAGGAGCCTCCACAACATACCAGCTCACCCTGGCAGACCTCTGTTTTGTTGGGAAGAAAGCAGATGGGTAGTGACAGGCCACAGGCCACTTACAGCTGTTGCTTCCGGGGCTGTGCCAGAGCCCTGTACATGCAGGGCAGCACCGTTCCATTTGAAGAGAACAGATGTGCCATGAGAGGTGCCTGACAGGGCCAGAGGCCCTACAAGCATAGGCAGGTATCAGCCAGCATGGTCTGAACAAGCTCAGCTCGTGTCAGCCTCCGTCCTTTGCTTGTACCCTCCTTGAGGCATGCACATCATGGATGTCTGGAAGAGGAGAGCTCCAAACAAGATGTTCTTCCTTACACACAGCGATATGTCTAAAACTCACAGATCTTAAAATATTATGTGTCCAAACAAAGCTCACCAATCTAGTAACCATAGGTCAATTTCTCGAGATGCTATGACTCTTCCACTTGGGACCTTTAACTTATACAGGCTCCTTCCAAGGTCATTATTTTTTTCAAGCTCAGGTATTTTATAATATTTGCCACGATAAGAGTTCTTAAAACTGTAGTATGTCTTCATCCTGACTCCTACTCTGTCATGCCATCCTTTAACTCAGGTGACACTGTAGCTGTGGCATTTGAGGATGTGACTAAAAGAATTTGAATTAGGAATATATCCAATGGTCAGTTAGGCTTTCTATAATATATTCATTTGGTTATATTGGGGAAATATTCAGCTGGGTTATGTGCAATGTGTATTTTATTGCTGGCCATCCTGATTAGAAATGCTTTTCAGGAATAATTCTACCATGCTGTGCTGGTTCACCTGACACAGTGACAGGTGCAGGGTCAACGGATGTCGTATCCAACACCAGAAATATGAAGAAGTGAGAGGAGAATTTAGGGTAGAGATATGTAGAGTCAAAAGTCTATAAAATGCAATCCGCCAGACATCAGATGGTCAAAGCATGCTGAGGTTTTCTGTTGCCTCAAGATTTGGGAGAATTCTTTAAGAAAAACAACACATAAATACGAAAGAATATTAATTTGCAATGAGGAAAAAAATACAACAAATCATGAAATTTAAAAAGCTGGCAAATACCATAAACATTGCAAAGTCCACAAAAATAATCCAGGCCAGAATGTGAGTCTGGCCCTGCCAGCTGCTCACCTGTCTCTGTCCCATGTAGGTCTCCTGCTGCCCTCTGATGGGATATGGGAAATGGAGAAAAAGGGGTTAATTAATTCAGGATGACCACTGGGGTTCTCAGGAGTAGAGGAAGTTGCCAATCACAAAATAGGAATTTTGTGCCACGTTTTGGCATCCTGTGCAGGTCCCTGAGGGAAGGCAGAAGTCCTGAGACCAGCAGCTCAGACCATTTCTGAATTGAGAGCTGAGAAACATGTGAAGAGCCATCCTGTCAGCTTCCCATGGTGCTGCCCTTTGCCATGTTCAAATACAGGCAGCGTTGACTTCCTGAGCATTAGATGGCTGTCACGTTGTGACTGATTCTTTAGAAATCTGGGAGGACTTGCCTTGGCCAGAAGGCGGCTCTGCAGGAAGGCCAGGTCACACAGCTTAGAAGACACCTTCCAATGTTTACTTGGCGTTTCCCACTGTCTTCAGTTGTGTTCTCCAGAAGCAGATCCAGCGGCAAGGGTTTTTGTGAAAGTGGTGATTTCTTAGGAATCTTCCCAGGAGTGGGGGAAGGGGAATGGGAAGAGGAGGGCAAGCAAGGATACGATGTCAAGCAAAAGGCTCAGAGGGGCAATGGCTCTGTCTGCAGGGAGCTCTAGATTCATGTCCTTACTCCCAGAGTCATACTGGTCACAGGGGGCTCAGGGACATTACCTGGAAGGCACTCGCCTGCCTTTTATGCAAGTAAGCAAGCTAGTTCCAAGAGCCTGAGGCAGCCCACTGACAAAAAGATGCACGTTCCACCTACTGGGGGCGAAACGTGTGTCCTGACATGATAGGGGGATCCAAGGACACATGGGCAGAGCATTGACAATCGCTGTTGTCCCCATGCCCGGTCTGCTACTTCAGCTGCACAGTTCTAGCTGGTGATACATCATCACCACTAGTTACCGTGTGTTGATGATCTCACCAAATTTTCAAAATAGTCCTGTGATCAGCTCCTAGTCTAATGTGTAAGGAACTGAGACAGCTGCTATGTGACTCAACACCAAGGTCCCCCTCAGTGACAAGGTCCTGTTCTAGGTCTCCCCTGTTACTATCCCAGGTCTCAGCACTGTGTTTGTTTCCTTCATGAGCAGAGGTACCCTGTCTGGTTGGCTCATTTGATCACTCCTCGCACTCACCACCTAGCATAGCATCAGACAGGTTTCATTTGTGCTAATGAAAGATGGCAGAGCCAAGAGCTTAGGCACACATTAATGCCATGCCTCCTTATGGTGCGATGCTGCAGAGATGCCCCTTCAATGAGACCTAGTGCCGGGAAACATCTGGGCCTATGGACCCTTGAGCAAATGCTTTCTGGGAGGGAAGGACAACCCCTGAGCAAAGACTTGGAGAGAGCTCGAGAGAGAAGCCTCACCTGTTTTCTGACAGCACCCTCCTTTACATCCACAGAAGCCTTTGTGAAACGGACCTCTCAGTGATTTCAGTCTCTTGGGAATGAATGGCCACATCCTATTTATGGATGATTTTCAGTATGTTTCTCAAGATCCCCATAAAAGTAGTATAGTGTTCCACACTCTGTGTGAGTTTAAAATCAAGTTCTGAGATGGCTAGTGGCCTCTGGAATGTGTCACAGATAGTCCCAAGGTCTTGTCTGAGAGAACGCAGAGGGTTGAGAGACCCATAAAGGAAAATAAGACCACTGGACGTGTAGCCCATATCAATTGGATAAAGTATTTAGACTGTATACATGCCAGGGGAAAAGCACTTTTTTGCCGGTGCGGACTGGCTGGGCCCCTCCAGAAGCGGAAAGGGGAGGCTTGCTCAGCTCTTTGGAGAGCAGTGGAGGATACAAAATATGCTTCTTCCTGTTCTGTATGCCCTTCACCTGAGTCTATGTCCTTGGGGGACTAGGGACCATGGTGCCCATCTGTGCTGCCTCTCCCTGGTGCCGGGGAGGATTGGGAGCCAGCCAGGAAGGGAAGAGCAATGCCATACTGAATGGGACAGGCTGGGCAGAGCGTGGGCTCTTGCAGGCTTGGAGCTCTAGGCTGGTTGCCACCTGCCCTCCCCAACTCAGACTAAATATCCAGCCCTGCGGGTATGTGGGAAATTCTTGGCCTCAGCTGGCCCAGGCTTCTCTGGCTTGAATTGGCCTTCCTTCGCGGAACCAGGCTGCTGTCTGCCCTTGGCCTGTTCTTCCTGTTCCTCACCCCAGGAGTTCAGGCTGATTGGCAGACTTATCCAAGCATGGAGGATAGGGCACTGGCCTTGAAAAACAGGAAGAGGGAGTGGGGCTGAGACCGAGGACGGACATGGAGTCAGAGAATGTGTGAGAATGAGAGATGGAGTAAGACAAGCAGTGACATTAAGACAAAGCGACAGAGAGACAGAGGGAAGGCAGGGAGGACAGACGTGTCCTCGTGTCCTCGAGGAATGCGAGAGACAGAATGCTTTGCCCTGAGAGGACGGGGGACAATGGAGGGTGACAAGGCAGCTGAGTAGTCCCAGTCTTCGCTGGGCTCCCGCGGTGTCAGAACGTAGCCCTGATGTCAGCTTTCTGCAGGAAGGCCTGCGTTCTCCAAGGTGGGCCTTAGCGCGGGTCCTGGCAGTTAAGCATCCCACACCTGCTTCCCATCTGTGTCTCCAGTCTGCGAATTTGCATCCCTGGGCCTCATCACCAGAGCCCCAATCCACTGCAAGCAGAATGTGGCTTTTCATTTGTAGCTGCAAACTCATCACCCATGTAGGCATCCACACCTCTCTTGGGTTGTCTGAGGCCCTACAGGCTTCTAGCAGTGGCCATGTGGAGCCAGGGATAGAAGGTATTGGCAGGGAAAGAAAGGAAACAGAGAGAGAGAAAAAAGAGAGAAGGGGAGTGGGGAGGGAGGGAGAGAGAGCAAATGAGAGAGGGGAGAGAGAAAGTGAGATTTTCTTGGCTGGGAGGGGAAATCAGATGTCCCTGTGGCTTTGGTCTACAGAGAACATGAAGTGCTTTGGGAGTCACCCTGGATTCACCCCTGAGTTTTGCCCTAGGGGCTACACCTAGTATGCTGGTGACATGGCCGCCCTATCCATCCTGGATCTGGGAAGTGGGTTAACAAAGCAGAGCCCTCTGCTGCAAAGACTGGCCACCACAAAGCCAGATAGAGGCACAATGTCCTTGAGAAATGACACTTGTATTAAAAAATGTTTTTAAAGTTTTAAAAAGCTAATGAACAATCTATAAAAGAGCCCAGGGCTAACATCATCATCATCATCATCATCATCATCATCATCATCATCATTATATGGGAACCCAAGGCTGAGAGACCTATGACATCTGTGTCACTTCTGCCATTCTGCTTTGGAAGCTACTCCACCACCATCTGTCTCCTTTCTCTGCTCTCATCCTCTGTGAGCTTTCGACCCTTCGGTCACTCCACCCGAGTCCTTTCACTGCCTCTTTTCTTTAGTCTACACATTTATTCACTCACTCATTTCATCATTTCTTCAACAATTCATTTACTCAACCACTAATTTCTCAAGTTTGTATGTATTGGATCCTGGGATAGACTCACAGTCCAAAGAGGCAAATCTTACAAAGGAGACATGTGAGAGAAAATAAAATGTCTTAAGCCCACATACAGTTGAATGGTTTAGATACCAGAGTCCCTGGAGTGTTGGGGAAGGGAGACGAGAATCTCCCTAAGGGAAGTGGGCTTTGGGTTCTCCAGGTCCTCCCTAGGGTACAAATGTGGGAGGGCTGGGTTTCCCAGGCCTGGAGTTACAGGAAGATACCAGAGACAAGAATTTCAGCAATATGAAGGGAACCTTCTAGGATGGGAGTCCAGGTGGGATTCCTGAGGTGGCATTTTCCTGCTAGCTGGCTGAGACCAGGTACCAGCCTCTGGTCCTCTGAAGAGGAGAATTTGGGCCTTGAGAGGCAAAACTGATTGTCCTTGGGCAGAGATGTCTTGGGAGGAAGTCAGGGGTGGGGAAGCTGGGGGTGGTATGGGAGGTGTGTGTGTCTGTCTATCCTTGAGGAAAAGGTATGAAACTAAGAAGTACTGAGAACAATAATAAGGGCTTAGGTGCCTTGCTCCGGTGCCAGTTTTCCAAAAGGTTAAAGGAAGTTCAGGGCTCTTTCAATAAAAGGTAGCAGATGGGGATATTGTGGCTAACTGAAAAGTCCAGCAGTCTTGATTCAGAGGATTGAAGAAGACCACTGCAATGCTTCCCTTCATGCTTGGCTTTCTCAAGTCAGGAGCCCACCCCTTGCAGCTCCTGGTTTTCACATGGTTCTTATCATGGGGAACTCTAAGACCAAATGCCTCTCCTGCTGACTGGCTCAAGTCTGATTGGGTCATATGTCTTTGCCTGAACCAATCACTTGACAAGGGCAACACAGTGATTTAATTGGCCAAAGCCCTTTATCTCATGAAACTCCAGGGTGATAGCCAGAGAAAATGGCTACTTCTACCAGTACAAGATGGATGGCTTTGCCAAATAATGTTCTTCTTCCTATTCCTATAATAAGATAATTTGTATTATCTTAAAAATTATTGCTGTCTTTTGTAAAGTTAGATTATATTTATTCTAGAAGGATGTACATTCTATGTGAGCAGTTCATTTCTGAGATCCCAAGACTTCCAACAGTGCATGTTACCAAGCACATGGAGAGGCTCAACATATTCCTGAGTGAATTCAACAGGATGAGCTAACTGCTGGGAGTGGCAGACCCTTGGCTAATAGTTACTGAATATTTACATGCACCTGTGGGTTAGTCTAAGCAATTCATACGTTAAATGCCCAATCATCACACAGTTCTCTGATAAGCACAGTTACCATCATCTACATTTTACTGATGGGAAACTGAGGCACAGAGAGGTTCACAGTGTAACAAGGGATGATAAAAATGCAGTATGTTTAAATTTTAAGTTGTTACAGTAAATGACACATTGCCACTAATTCTCCTCTGTTACTCCACCTTGCTTTTAACATATTTATGCCATTTTTCCTGCCACTCTGAGGAGTTCTAGATGTCTTTAGTGTCTTTCCAAGGCATGAAGAAAATTTTGGTGAATGCCGCTACTGAGTGTGGTCCAACAGAGTCAGGATATTTGCATAAACCAAAAATATCTTCTCTGAGATATTAATTCATTAAAGAGGGAAGGGGAGGGGTAGTGATCCTGGATGGTGGGCTCTTTTGACCCAGAGATGGCAGAAACAAGACTGGGCCAAATGTTGCACACACACACATCATCTTGCAAGGCAAAGGTTTGTTGGAGGGGGAAGGGCTTCAGCTGCAGGGAATCCTTAATTAGTCAAGAGAATGACCAGCTGCTGCTCAAAGAACAAAGTGAGCGGCAAGTTTTTATTAATTTGGTGGGTTGGGCTTAAGTCCAGTAATTCTCACTGGCCAGATGAATCATACTAAAAGATTTTTTTTTTCCTGTGGTGGACTTCAGCACTGGGTGGTCACTGTCAATTTGTTTAGAGGCTGTTACATTTTCCTGTTTCTGGTGCCATCATCCTTAACAAAACATCCAGGCCTTGTAGCATTGGATTCTATGATAGGACTGAAAAACTTCAGGTATTTGGGCTTCGGTGGCTTCCAAAGAAGCACAAAGGTAAGGGGAGAAAAGAGGGAGAGAGAGAAAGAAAAAGAAAACACCAAGCCTATGAGCAGTAAGCCAAGTTAGCCCTGTATTTATAGTCTCAGAATAAACATTTTTAATGATCAACATGTCTGTGTGCAGAGCTCAGTGTGATCTGATCCAAGGGTTAAGACAGCAAAGGGGACAGACATAATATGAAGGCAGGGATACCAAGTCTTTATCCTATTTTAATCACCCATTAGATTTCTGTTGGCTTGAGTAAAGGGTCAGTGTCCTTAGCAAAAGCAGCCTTTAAGTCCCCAAGATGAAAGCAGTCAATTGTTACCACATCCCATACATCAGAGGAGTTATCTACAGCAAAATTAGTTGGGAGCTAACAATGTGTTGCCCAATTGTGTGACTTCTAAAATTAGTGATTGTTAAGTGTACTAAGGAAGTGAGGCTTGCTTAGGTTTTTTTTCTTGGTAGCAATTTCTCATGTTAGTAAACATTCAATTTTTTGAAGTTTTCTCAGGGGCTCATATTCAACCCTACAGAGGCCAGTTATTTTTATTGTGCCCAGGAGTTTGTTTTATTGCCCCAGCCTTCTGTTTTACCACCAGCCCACCACGATGATCCTTAATTCTTAGCAATTTAAAGTGAAGAAACCCAGCAGAGACAAATTTAAACCAATGATCAAGGTTAACATTACCAGTAGTAAAACACGTCAGCATGTATCTCATGATGCTGAGAAGTGCCCAGTGTCATTTCTGTGTTATCCTCACATACAAAGAAAGGATAACCTCAATCTAATCACAAGAGGGCAGCAGACATGGCTGAGAGAGACAGACTACAACATAACCGAAAAGTACTCATCGAAAGAGTCAAGGTCATATAAGATAAGGACAGACTGAAGAACTGTCACAGGGTTAGAGGACATTAAAGAGACTGGACAACTACATGCCACTAGGGATCTGGAGCAGAAAAAAGAGCAACAGGGAAATCTGAAAAAGGTCTGTAGTTAGTAGTCTTGGGCTTAATTACTCACATGAGTTTTGTCACTATACGACGACCATGTAAGCTGGTAATATTAGCGGAGGCTGGGGCAGGGGATGTGAATGCTCTATGCCATCTTTGCAGTTTTTCTCTAAGTCTGCAATTACTTCAAAATAAAAAGGCAAACCGTGTATTTCTTGAGCCCTTGGCTCGCAGGAAGCACCCAGGAGACAGAAGTTGAGGGATACAAAGAGAACTCTGACAGGGACAAGTGTTGTTCTCAAGTGACAATGTCTCTCAAGCTGTAACGTGCACCCGAATTGTCATGGAGTTTGTTACTGTGCAGATTGGGATCTACTGTTTCTGTGGTGGTCCTGATAGTCTGTGTTTCTAATGAGCTCCCAGCTGATGCCCATGCTCCTAGCCCACAGAATGCATTTTGAGTAGTGATGGCAGGAAATGTGGTAGAAGAGCAAATCATGCATACACGTGACCACAATGAAAAGTCAGCCGGTGAGCTGTGTAGGGACAGCTGAGATCACAAGTGGCGGCAGTCATGGGCTTCTTGCCTGGACTCCTTAGCAGAACTGGCTCCTGGCTTGTTGTGAGCCTTGGAGTCTCAGCCTGGTGCCCAGGAGCATGGGCCATTCTCTCTAGGCTGCCCGTGGCTGGGCAGGGCCAAGCTGAGCTAAGTGAGAGGGGCAGGTGCAGAGATACTGATGCACATAGAAATTCTACCAGTGTTTGTGAGAGCCAGGCCCAGCCCTGGGGACCATATATGGGTCCCTTCAGACCTCAGCTGGCCAGCAGGGACCCAGCTTTCCCTGGAGCATTCCCTCTGATCAGCTCCCAGGCGAGAAGTGCTATATGACACATTGTTCCCCAGGGATCCCTCAGTGTACTCTGGAATCTAAGAATGTAAACACACACCAAGCCAGCCTACCCGGTAGCACGTTATTTCTACTGACAACATATGTATTTGTGCAGTTATGCTCACAAAACCACTGGACTCTACCAAGCATCACAGCAACAACTGAAGCCACTTTCTGCCTGCGGTACAATTTTTGTTCTGATTCTCAGTCCTATTAAGGAATGGGTGACAACCCTCCCCAGCCAATCCTCAGCACAACAGGACCTCACAGCACTCCCTCCTCTATGCACTTCAATTCACCCAAGGTCACCATGGATTTTAGGCCCAAGGACATGACACTGCAGGCCATCAGGACCCTAGCAGATGAGATCTCATTCAGTTTACTTCTGCTTTATGGACAAGTTTGTCAGACGCACAAAGGACGGTGCAGGAAGACAGATATTCATAAACAGACAGCCACTGGGGATCTGGTTGGCAGGTTTGGAACTCACAGCCTTGCAGGTGAATTCCCAAGGCAGGACCTAAAGAATGTTGGCTGAACCTGCAAGGGGCACACATGCCATATGCCAGGTGTGTCTAATTGGACCCTCCCACTATACCTTGGTTGGGTAATAGGGAAGGAAAACTAACACTGATAGCTTCCTGGTCTTGAATTAAATTCTTCCCCAACCCCCATTATGATTATGGTGCAAGTGAAGTTGAAACTTCAGCTTAAGATTTTGTGAACCCTCATAGACACGCGAGTATCCACGGGCCCCGTGCACACGGCTGCTGAGGCAGAAAACATAGCTTCCTTGAAGCAACTGTGTGGTCAACTGTGTGGTCCGTCTGACCCTGGCTAGCCCTACACCTAGAGGATCTCAGAGTGTCTGTTACTGTCCTTCTGTGCTGTACTGATAGTGGAAACCTGGTTCCTTTTAAAGCTCTGAGTACTGTCCAGTTTGGACAATGCCTGTGCTTCAAAGAAGAAGCAAGCCCTTATGTTCCAGGGATGAGAGATCTTCTGATGTCCCTCTTCCGAGTCCTAAGAAATTCAGGTTTCATTTTCCAGCCTAAAGCACAGCTCTCTCTCGCTCTCTCTCTCTCTCTCTCTCTCTCTCTCTCTCTCTCTCTCTTTCTTTCTTTTGTCCTTCCATCAGAGCTGCAATAGGGTCACCCCTCCAGAAGGTTGTTCCAACTACGCTGAACACAACATCATCCTGCTTCCTTAGCCTTCTCTGTCAGCCTCTTCCCTGGAGACAGAACCTTGCAGAGACACTGGTGCAGATCCTCAACTTAGCTATCTGGGCTCAAATTCCAGGTCTGCCACTTGGAAGTTGTGTGTCTCTGAGCAAATTTTAATAGTTTTAAAGGTCAGTTTTGTCTTCTGTAAAAGGGAGATAATAAAAATAATTCCTACCTCATTGTACTATGAGATTACAAACGATAGCACACGTAAGCTACATAGGCTTAACTTGGCATATTGTAGCTGCTCAGTAAGTATTAGTCGTCAGCTACTCAATTCCTAAGTCTCTACTGTTCCACACCAAGGAAGTCAAGGATGCTTTGCAGATGTGGCTGCAGGAAGAGGTCTGAGAATGATACTGGTGGCAATATGTCAGTTGTGGTTTACATACAATTACTGGATTAAGGGCTTTATTTACATTATCTCTGAGCATTGGGAAATGACAGCCCAACAGCTAACCAACAAAATATTGTGGAAATTATAACATGTCACGAGGGGAATTTGAAGTGAAAGACAAGTGCAAATGTATGGGCTTTAATGTTTTTGCTTGTGTTTTATTTCATCCTGGTAAACGGAACTGGAAGAGAAACTGAGGGCCACAGATTTGCCAAGGTTTTCATATTTGTCAAAGAGAAAAAACATTCTGATATGCTCCTGGGCAAAATCTGAAAAGCTATCAGCTGAAGCAACTTGCCGTTTTTCTACTTAGGATTCAGGCAGCTTGCTGAAATCCCTGGGCCAGGGCCCAGTGAAATAAAAGACCTGTCATTGGGTGTCGTTGGGTGTATACAGGTGTTAAGAGTGAAGGTAGGTTTGATTCCCAGCTACATTTCTTATAAGCTGTGTGACTTGATTCTGTCTCACTGTATCTTTGAGAATTAACATATAACAAGAGCATAGCACAGGGTGTTGATCACTATTTTGTGGTTGGGACATAATACTTGACACAACTTAAAGAGAAAGGTTCATTTTACCTCAGTTTCAGGAAGTCTCAGTCCATTCCTAAGTGGCTGGCAGTTCCAGGAAGGGCCCGGCAGAGAACAGCTGCTCACACAAGAGGAAGGACCAGCACCTGAGGAGAAGTTGGGGCAAGAGTATAGACTTCGAGTAGTCAGCACCCTCAGTTATCTGCCACACCCTGCGTAGTCTCCCCCTCCCAACTGGGTACACCTCCTCACAGCACATGAAATCCATGCATCCTCCACAACCACCAAATACATGAGGTACTTCCAGATCCACACCGTAACACAGAGTATCTGATGCTGGCACAACCAATAGCTGTCGTTATGTCCCTAATTCAGGAGATACATATTGCTTTCTAAACGCCTACCTTCCCCGAGTCTTAGCTTTTGTTTTTATTTTGCTTTGTTTTCATTTTGTTTTGTTTTCTTTTAAGTTTCTAGATAAGTTTCTTTTGAAAAATTCTGACCATTTCTTGGCTGAACTTTGGGAAAATGAGTAGTCCGTTCCTGTAGCAGCAAATGAGAGGCAGTTGGAAATCTAGGGAAACTGAGGCAGGTGGTTACAAGAAACTGAGAAGTGGGCTACTTGGGATGGTAGTGAGCAGTTCAGATTTTATTATGTTCTCCCATGGGAGTATTAACTTATGGTCTTGCCTCCCCATTAAGTTATAAGTCTGTGGCTTAACAGTTTTGTTCTCCCAGTACCTCAGTATCTCCACCTGTAAAAGAGAAATCATAATGTTGGGCTGAGGACATGGTACAGTGGTTAAAGCTGTGACCTAGCATGTTCAAGGCCTTGGGTTTGATTCCCCAGCATCACATAAATATTAGCTGGGGGTGGTAGTGTCTGTAATTCTACCACTTGGGAAGCTGAGGCAGCCTGGGTTACATTGCCTCATGGTGATTCCAGGACCAGCCTGAATACAGAGTAAAAGCTTGTCTCAAAAAAGAAGAAGAAATCATAGTGTCATCAACTTCACAAGATCATCACGGGAATTAGGTGAGATAACACTCATAAGAGCTTAGCACCAAAGCCTGAGGAAATATTAGCTATTTCGTGGTGAACGCTATGCCGCATGTGACCCACCACACGGTGAACATCCCTGCATCCCGGGTCCCATCGCTAGGAGCTGTTTTCTGCTTTTATTCCCTGCAGCCCACCTGAGTTCAGCTCCCCTTGTTGACTCGATCAACAAGCACTGAGGAAGGCAGCTGATGCTGTCTGTGTGGGGACTCTAAGTTATTTCTGGCCCTTAGCAGTGGTGTGAAGGGAGCCAGACTGCAGTTAGTATTAATGAGGAAAACAGCAGCTAAGCGGCTGCCAGAGGGCCAGGGAGCACGGGAACACCAGGCGTCCTCTGGAGAGAGGCTGTCTGCCCAGGCTCTTGGCTGAAACACCTTGAGAAAACTGACTTCCTCTTTCCTTCTTTCTTTTTAATAAAGAATGATTTTTTTCAAACCTCATTATAATCTAGCCCAGCCTCTAACTTGAAAATAGAATTTAAAACTCTTCCACTCATCAAGAACCCCATTTTGAAAATTCAAAGGTTCCCCCCCAAACTTCCCCATGCCTCCTCCCCTGTCCATTAGGGGTCTCCATGGTAAACAGAGTAAGAGTTCTGATCAGTGCCTTCATCTGCTCATTCAGTTTGTATATATACTACTAAGTATAGTTGTCTCTTCAAAGAAGACTGGTTCTGTCATGTAAATATTGAAGTTTCCATATCAGATGGCAAAATATTTACATATAACGTATGCATAACGTCCTGTACGTGTGAAATCATGTCTAGATGACTTATGAGACCTAATATAGCATAAATTCTATGTAAGTAGTCATTATGCTGTTCTGTCTAGGGAATAATGACAAGGAAAAAAGTCTGTATATGCTCAGTACAGATACAATATTTATGTTCAATCTGGGGCTGGTTGAATCCAAGGATGCTGAACCTGTGGGAAAAGGCAGGAGGGCAACTCTCACTCTTGTTTATTTTTTACAGACAGGGAAGCTGAGTCTCAGACAGATTGGGATCTTCACTGAAGATCACACGGCTACAAGACTTGCCAAGCTTTCTTGTTCCTCTAGACCTGCCTTCCCTCGAGGGAGGATGCCAAGCTCCCTGAGCTCATGGAGCAGTGTGCCGGATAAGGGCAGAAGGAACAGGTGGGAAGGAAGGAGGCTGCAGTTACACTATAATAGTGCCTGAGAAACTGCCTTCAAGAATCAAGAGACTTCTCTTCCCACAGCATCTTCTGACCTGGTAATTTCCTCTAAATCCTGCTTGATCTTTGGACCCCTCCCACAAGCCCGACCTGCTTGGCCTTTGACTCCCTGCAGGCTGCAAAGGTGTCTTTATTCCTGAACTGTCTGTCCTGGGGACTTAATACCTGCTGTTTCCACGCTCGTGGCTGCCTTGGACTTCTGCCTCAGGAGCTGCAGATAGGCCAGTGGGGAATCTCCAGAGAGTCCAGACCCTGAGGGTAGTTAGCTGAGGAACAGCTGGGTTGGGACAGAAAGATTCCAGTCTTTTCTTGAGACAGACAGAGCCTCCGCTCATACTCCTGCCTTGCCAGCCTTTTTCCCACCAGTAGCTTTTTACTTCTACTTCCAGGGACTGAGGTCCTTGATATATTCCAGGCCCTTATCCCAGACCCAGTGCCCTTGCACCCTCCTTCGAGGCCTAGATGTCTGCTGTGCTCTTCGGCTTGTCTGCCCTGGCAGATGCCCTCACAGCCAGAGAGTAGCTACAGATATCAGGAGGCGCCGCGTTCCCCAGGGCTTGGGAAAATATCCTACACTTGATCTTGACCCCTGGGTGCAGAGGAATGTCACGGCTGGAGCTTGAGTGGGGTCTGCTGTCTTGGCAGGCAGCCTGCCTATGCTTCTGGCTGAGTGACAGGGACAGGCCAAGGAGATCAGGGACTACTCCAAGTACAGGGAGAAAGACTGAGAGTCCGAGCACAGTCAAGTAGCAACATCTCATCCTTGAAAGTCCACATCCTGTGCCAGACGCCTGCCCAGCAGCCTCTGTGTGCTTCTGACACTGTCCCTTCCTTTCATGAGATGTTAAGCATCCTGGGAGCCTGTCCCCACCTCACATTCTCCAGAGAGTCTGGTGATCCTGCCTAGAGGTGGCACAGGGGTGGACAGCAAGTGAGTCTCAGGCTTTTCATCTGACAATGGCAAGTAGGACTGAAACATTGGTTTCTAAGCCTGTGGTCCTGCCAAGATGCCTCAGAGGCTACAAGACCAAGGAGCGGGAGAGGGTGGGGGAGGCGTGAGGGTGGGTCCCTTTTCAGCCATAGCAGCTCCAGTTTTCCATTCATGTCCTTAATCTGGTCAGCCTGGTGTCAGTGTCCCTCTGCATTCATTCCATGCCATCCTGCGTGCCTCACCTCACCACTGCCACCTCCTGTAGTGACAACGACCTTCCAGCCTAGGGGATGTTCCCCCTGCTACCTCCCGCTGTCTCATTCTCCTCCCCATCTCTTTCTTACTTCTTACAAACCCTTCAGATCTCAGCTCAAATGTCACCCTACGGGGACGCCACTCCCCCACCTGCGGGTTCATAGTAGGCCTCCTAGCTACAATTGTCTCTTTCCCAGTCCTGCTTCCATTGGAACCCATTACTGATTGTCTACTTGTCTGATTACTTGCTCCATTTCCCTCGCAGACTGTCAGCTCATGTGGGCAACATCAGGTCTGACTTCACGCTGCTAGGTCCTCTATTGCAGGACCTGGCTTGTAGTAGACATTCAATAAACATTTGTTGAATGCTGAAACACTGTACAGGGAAGAAAAGACCCAAAAATAAAAAAATAAAAAAACCTTTAGCACTATTGGGCCTGAGGCTCTCTGAGGCTCCTTCCAGTTCTATACTCACATCCCTAAAACTTAGAAGCATCTCTAGGTCTCCCCATTAAAACCTTCCCTGGCTTCTTCTGAACTTCCAGGAAGCTTAAAAGGGAGTGATATGGACAGTAATGAAAAGGAAAATAAAGGACTGTTAAGAAAGGCAGGCAGTAGGCCCTTCTATCTGTGGAGAAGTGGGTGGAGACAGGGGCAGCCATGTGCTGGAGGAGAGCAGGACCCAAGTGGAGTCTCAGAGGTTTTGCTGGTCTCAGGGTACACCTGTCCCATATCCATTGAGCCTTCTGGCAAGGGAGGGGTGGGCAGCTGTGTAGGATTCAGTGACCATGACTCTCAGGCCAGCTGTTTCCTTGCTTTTGAATCAGTGGCTGACCCTCTGTTGTCCCCAGCCTGTTCCAAGCAGCCTGGGAGACTTCCAAGCATGTCTTTTACAGGCCAGATGTGTGTCCACTGGCTGTGAATTCTTGCATGGAGAACAGGTGGGTGGTAATTATTCTAGCAGGAGCTGAGTGTGACTGGAAGCTAAGGAGACAATTCTATCAAGCTGTCAAGAACAAAAACAGCATTCTTTTTTCTGAGCTTGCTTTTATGGGGGAGAGAGAAAGAGAGAGAGAATCCAGGCCTGAAGTGAGAGCCTTGGCCCCTACGGCAGATCCTTGAGTGTCCTGGAAATTCCCATACCCCACCCCACTCATCTCCCTCCTCTCTCAATTGACATCCCATGTGGAGTGAACATCTGTTGTGTGCATATGCCCGGCACTCCTTCCTCTTCTCTGGGAAGCAGAAATGCAGTTTTCCTTTGAGAAACCCCACCTTTCCAATTCCTTACATTCCTAGTGGGGCTGCCAGCCTGGAGATTTTCCTGCTTTCTTCTCCCAAAGGGTGGGCACTGGACCCAGGATCCATTAGACTCTCTCCTGGGGACTATGAATTGAGATTGAAGTCACGACCAACAAAGGAAAGCTTAGAATCATCCAGAGTCTGATGGCTTATGCGTTCCTGCCACCCAGACCCCAGAGCTGCCCTGTCTCTAGCTTCCCTAAGCCCCACTGGTGAGCACCTCCTTCAGTACCCTGCAATTTTCCAACCATTTCTTTCTCACCACTTTGTTTGCCAGAATCAGCTTCTGTCAACGTAGATGCCCATCCCACTTGTTTCCCTTCTAGCCCTTCTGTTTCTCCTGGTTTACCTGCTAACCCATTTTCATTTTTCCACAGCCTGGAAACTTTTATGCTCCCCACTCTGTTCTTCTATCAAAGCCGCTGAGCAGATGATCAGATTGGATCCACAGGCTCTGCTTCTGGTAGGAATTTTCCATACAAGAATGGGGCGGGGTGAAGGCCCATGTGGAAGCCATTGGGAGGGGTCACCCTGCATGTGAAAGGTTAATGGGGATGCTCCATAAATATTTATCCAACTGCCCTGGCCCCACCTTGTTGCTGGGAAGCACAGTGGGCTCCTCTACACTTTCAATACCATGTTCAGGGGCCAAACAGAAATGCCACTCTCAAGTTCGTGGATCCCAGGCTAGAGGACAGAAAAGTACTGACTGGCATGACCTGTCCCTGCATATACAAAGAACAGTCCCAGATCCCCATCTGAGGCAGTGCCCTGGTTCTGTGAGGTTTTCTGAGTTTTCCCTAGTTCCCTAAATTACTCTTCCTCTGGGGTCTCAGGACAGTCACTGCACAAGATGCCCAGCTCAGGCCTCCCTTCCACGCCCAGTCCTCTTCTGGTAGGCCTAGCCAGATCCTCACAGACCCAGACAAGCCCTGTCCCTCTTGACGTGTACCGTCTGCAAATACTTGTGGCCGTTCCTGCTGTCCTGGCAGGGCAGGGAGGACTCATTTTGTGTGCCCTTATTAATTGCAGCCTTTCCCTCTGCTCGGTTTCTCTCCTCATGGTCTTCAGCTGCTTCCCAAGTTCCCCTGGGGGCTTTTCCCTCCTCAGGACTGGCAGGGTGCTGCTGCAGCTCCTGAGCACTTTCTCCTTCTGTGCCACAGTCCCTTGGCATCTTTCTAATTCCCTTCCCCTCAGAAAGTCTACTTCAGCCTCATCTGATGTTCCTCACTGCCCAGCCCCCTCTCCTGGAAGTTCTAGCCCTCAGCTTGAGAACACAGGGTATGAGGAAAGAATGGATCCTGTTTTCATCCCTCTGGCACTCTCCTTCCAGCTGGCATGCGGAGGCCCTTTCTTGTGCTGGCCTTTTGCACCCTGGGCTGTTTCCATCTGCTTTCAGCTCATTAGTGCAGGTATGACAAGAGCCAGACCTACCTCCTGCCCAACACTGAGCTCACAGCTTTGCTCTAGTGGCATCTTCTTGCCATCCTGCCCAACTCCTGTTGCTTCCTACCCAGTCTGGTGGAACAAGCTGGGCTTGGTGGTACAGGCCTGTAATCCCAGCCCTTTGGGAGGCTCAGGCAGGAGAATCACAAGTTCAAGTCCAGGCTGGATAACTTAGTGACTTAGTGAGACCCTGTCTCAAATAAAATAAAATAAAAAGGACTGGGGGAGATAGCTGAGAGCAAAGGCACAGTGTTCAATCCCCAGTACCCAAAACAAACAACAACAAAAACAGAACATGCATGCAGTGGTGTGTCTGTACCTCTCCTCTGCGTGTTCTCTCTCTCTTTCTTTCCTCCCTTCCAACTCTCTCCCTCTTTTCTTCCTTCTGGCTCCCCTTGGCTTGGCTCTCTCTCCAGGGTCTGGAAATGGGGGGACCTCTCTGTGTGGTCATCCCGTGGCTCTAGCCAATCATTCCTCAGCCAAACATGGCGCCAGGGTGAAAGTCTAAAGTTGGCTGTGTGGGTGAGTTGGAGAGGTTGTGAACCCCGGGGCTGGACAGGACCTCCATCACCATCTAGCCCTTCCCTTGTCTTCTGGGAAAACATTAAAACCATCCTAGACTGTTGAGAATTTAGCTTTTTAAAAATCACAGCCACTTTCCCCTTACCTCAACAAGGAGAAATGTCACAGGAGCCCCGTAAAATGCTTTTTAAAAAAATGTGTAAAATGTTTTGCTGCCCTCGCCTCCCCCACAGATTTACCGACTCTGTGCTGAGCTAAACTCTTTCCCACTGCAATTTTAACCAACTCCCCTTCCCACTGTCTTTGGTGAGCATGAATACTGCTCACCATTTTCTACATTACACAGACTAAGCTAAATTTCTCTGCTCCGCAACAACATTGAAAAGAGAAAATGGGTAGGGCCTGTATCAGTTTAATTTTTCCAAGCCTGGCTACCTTGCCCTAGGTGATATTTGCCCAGGTCACAGCGCACTTTCTCTGGAGTCTTCTCTGACTGATCATGTCCAACTCCCAGTCAGGGTTAGGTGTTCTGTCCTTATACTCCCCTTGTATCTTGACGTTATCTCAGTCCCAGCATGCGCCAAGATAGGTGGTGTTCCCTTTCCTCTTGAACTGGAGGCTCTGTGGAGATGGGGACAATCCTCTGCTACCTTCTTCTTGGCAACACTGATGCCATCTGAAGCGCACTCAGTAAGCAATGGCTGCAGTGTGCTGGGCACCCTGGCTCTCTGCTTGGTGTTGAGCACACATGCTTTATCTACCTGTGGAGCAGACCTGGAGGGAGACTTCAGACTGGGGCCTTGGAGGTACATAGTGACACCAAGTATAATGTACCTTCAACAACCTGAGCTCGTGGGGTTGCTGAGGGGCATGAGGCCAAGCATGAGTGAGACTGGGGGACAGGAGCCTGACCGAGGCTGAGTCCCCAAAGGAACCAGCATGTAAGGGGAGTAGGAAATTCAGATGGAGCTTAGAAAGGGGAAGTATCTGGGGAAAGGGTCAGGAAAGAAGGGACACGTCTGATGGATGGGTCATGGCAGCAGGAGCCCAGGGACCAGGCTGACCTGTTGCATTGGCAGCTCTGCAGTTTCTTTTAGAGAGGAGGCAGCAACCATGGATGAGTAGATAAAGAATATGTGATATATATACATACATACACACAAACACACACACACACACACACACACACACACACACACACACACACTGGAGTACTACTTTGCCATAAAGAAGGACAAATTTGAGTCATTTGTAGGAAAATGGATGCACCTCAAGACTATTATGCTCAGTGAAATGAATCAGACCCAGAAGGCTAAATATCATATGGTTTCTCTAATATGAGAAAAACCAAGCCATAAAAAATGTAAGAGAGATGGAAAAAAGTAGGGAGATGAACTTTGTGAAGAGGGAAAGGGAAAGTGTGTAGGGGGGTAAGATGGTAGAAAGGGGAAAGGGTTGAGATATGTAAATAAATAAAATTCTAAAAATTAAAAGAGGAGGCAGGAGGGGGAAACAGGCTGGTGGGAAGCAGGGCTAAGGGTTCCTTTAAGCATGGCAGGCCAGAGGCTTTGTGGTGTCTGATGTTTACTTTGGGCAGCTCTGGATGGGTTGATGGAGATTAGGGATTCCTCATGGAGTGACTTTTTGCTGTTCACCAGAAGATACTGGTTTACTAACAATAGCTAGAATATGGAAGTCACCAAAATACCCATCAATAGACCAGTGGTTACACAAACTGTGGTACTTATACACAATGGAATACTACGCATCTGTAAGGCCCAACAGCATGGAGATTTTCACAGGCAAATAGAAGAAACTTGAGAATATCATGCTTAGTGAAGTGAGTCAGAAGCAGAAGGTGAAACATTGGATGGTCTCTCTGATATGAGACCACAACTATCTCATGGAACTTTAAACGAAAGACAAAGAGAAAGATGAGGATGGGTGTGGGGCGGTGAAGGGAGGGAAAAGAGGGTAGGGGGAGGAAGAAAAGGAGAGCAGGAAAGCCCTTGTCACTGTGACAAGAAATGTATGTGCACAAAATGCTCAACTCCATTGTAAACCTTAAATTCTGCACTTGTACATATCAATAAAATGGGGAAAAAAAAGAATTATAGATGGGGGCTGGAGTAATGGCACAGTGCTTGCCTTGGAAGTGCAAGGCTCTGACTTCGATTTCCCAGCACCACATAAAGCTGGGTGTGGTGGTGCATGACTGTAATCCCAGCACTTGGGAGGCTGAGGCAAGCAGATTGCCCCGAGTCCAAGTCCAGCCTGGGCTACACCAGTGAGTTCAGGACCAGCCTGGAATACAGAGCAAAACCCTGTCTCAAAAAGAAGAAAAAGAAAAGAAAAGAAAAGAAAGAAAGAAAGAAAAAGAAAGAAAAGCAAAAGAAAAAAAAGAAAGTCTGTCACTCCAGGAATAGCCGGTGGCTTAGATGTGGGAACCAGGTCCCTCCTTCTGAGAGGAACTCACTAGGGTGAAGCCCTCTATAAAGTGACCTTAGCCACCCCTTTGACCTTCTTTCTTTCCACAATCCCCTTTTCTAGCTCAATGCCAGCCCCACAAGGGACCTGTGATCCCTGCAACAGCTAGACTTTACATATGCATGGCCCTTTCCTTGGTATGACCCACTTCCCCATGTGGCAAGCTCCTCCTTAGATTTCAAGATTCAGAAACTCATAGGTATGTTCCCTAGCCAACCCCCTATCTTGCATGGTTAGTTTTTCAGTGAGTCCAAAAGATTGTGTTAATTTCCATACAGATGCACTTACCATCACACAAGCAGCGAGGATGACCCCTAGTGCCTAGCACAGTACCTGGCACACACTAGGTGCTCCAAAAATTCTGGTAGACTAGAAGGGCATCATGACTTCATGCAAATAAGCTGAGCTTTAGGTGTAGCAATTCCAAGCCCAACTAACCGTGTGCCTGAGGGAACCGGTATGCCTCTGAAGGCAGAGGATGCAGGTGGTAGGCTTCAGCAGCTAGGTGGGGCTGTAGTGTCTCTGTGTGTGAACTCACAGAGCAATGCTCAACCAGAAGTGGAACTGTCTCCCCTCAATCATCATGAATCCTTTCCTGTTTCTACTTGCCAACGAGAAGAGGGGAGATGCTGACAGATTGTCACTGGGATGTCCTCTCTGGCCCTGAGTCCCCTCCCTCCCCCAGCAGCCTTGGCTCTTGAACGCCCCATCAGAGATGTTCCCAGGCCCAAAAGCCCCACTAGGACATACACAGCGACTCTTGGCTTCTCTGGCCCAGACAGCCAAATAGATCCCAGCTTTCTGTAAGAGTTGAAAGAAAATGAGTTGAAAGGCCTGGGAGTCAGGAGACCCTGCTTCAAGTGCAGGGTGCTGCCAATAACTGGCCATGTGAACTTGGCCAAGCATCTCTCCCTCCTTGGGCCTCAGTTTCCTCAGCTGTAAACTAAAGGAATGGGCTGGCTGATCTCTCAGGGAGGTACCTTCCAGCACACGCATTCTGTGGATACTGCAGTTCTCGGATCCACATGCACTCCTCATCTGTCTGCTCCTCAAATCAATTCTTAGTGTTGACAGGGAATCTGAATTCATCCAGTAAAAGTCTTTCTTTGTATAGCTGAGAAACTGAGGCCCAGGGAGGGGAAGGAGCTTGAGGAGGGAGATACACTGAGGGCAAAATGAGGAACCATGTATCTGTGCTCCCTGCGGTGATTTGATTTTGAGTTGTAACTACTGCTCTGAATGGAAGAGACCTTTGCTTCAAAGCTGCCCGAGTGCCCTGCAGAGGTTAACATTAGGCACGTTAGGTACTCAGCTCAGGGTCATATGCCATGTGAGCCTATAGTATGGGTCAACTACTCTAAACCAAACCCAAGTCCCAAGACCTGAGCTCTGCCCATCTCTGCGTTTCTGACTAGCTGACCTTGGGCACATCTCTTCACTTTTCTGGCCTTCTTATTCTGTGTTTTCATGAACCCCATTACACTGTGAGCCCTAGGGAGCAGAGAATTGCCTGTTTTGTTTTAATTCCAGGCCTTGGCTTTCAAAGTCATGTTCCTTAGTTCAAAATTTCAGAGTATCTGATTCATCCAACAAACGATGATGTCTGCATTTGAGTCAGACCACAGAAGTCTTAGGTCACCAGAAAATGACAGGGCTGTCCTTGAGCCAGGAGCTTATCCCTGGTCCAATCACTTGTGGCCTGGAGTGTTGTGTCATTGGCAAATAACGATTGCTTTTTCTAGGCGAGGGGGTGGGGGGGGGGCGTAGAAGGCATCTATTTGATCTCTATTTATTGAAGAGGAAATGGACTTAAAGAGTTCCTTGGCCAAGGCCACAAAGACGGTGATTCTGCTGAGGTTAGAATTACAAAGCCCTACGTTCTTTTTGTTGCTTCAGGACCAACAGCTGTGGGCTGGTCACACGGGGCAGAGGGAAGGACACATAACCACAGGGTTCAGTAGAGGTAACAAACTTTTCCAGATGGAAGGAAGAAGCTAGGAAGTCTTTTTGGAGGAGGTGGCCTTAAAGATGGAAATTAAAGGACAAGCGAAGGTGGTAAAGAACATTCCTGGTAAAAGAAATGATGTGAGGTGAGGGGACGGAAGAGAGGAGCCTGTGAGTATATGGGGTCTGCTGAGTTTCAGCCTACATGGAGTGCTAGAGTATGACATAAGCTTGTGTGCCGGGCCCAGTAAGAAATGTGGGTTTAGTTAGAGAAGTAATGGGGGGCCACTGAAGTTTGTTGAGCAGGGGAGTGCCCTAATGAGAACTGTGCTGCCAGAGAGGTGAATGGAGAGTTAATTATAAGTTTGTTTCTCCTGGAAGGCACAGACTGCTTTACCTTCACTCTTGTCTTTAGGTGGAGTTGGGGAAGAACGGAGGAGCCGAGATGCTGGTTGGCACTTCCACCTTCAGGTGAGGACCAGAGTCAGGGCAAGGAAAGCTTGTACTACTTGAGGCTCCATGGCTGGATATGGCAGGGAGGAGGAGGGGGAGGAGCTAAAGATGTCTTTCCGTCCCCTCTTGGCCACCAGCCTCTGTTGGCCTGAAGTTTGGTCTGTGAAGCAAAGCACAGAACAGCCTCCACTGTCTGTGTGAGTTCCTGAAGGGTGAGATCTTTAATTTTTGTCTGCTGAGCCCGATGGGCAAGGGGCCAGCCTGTGTAACAGCCTCCCCAGGCTCCTGGGCCAAGGCACTCAGACCAGAGTGGACAGAAACAGGGAATGAGTCATGCAGACCGGCAGCCTCAGAATTGGGCTGCACCCCACGGCTCACCCCAGCCGAGCGTCTGTGGCTTTTCCTGAGGATGCTCAGGGTCGAGGCCTAAGGACTTGAGGTCTGGAGAAAGTACTGGAGCACCAGAGCAAACTTCATTGTCTTTGACCTTGACATATGACCCAGAGGATACCTTCTTCTCTTCTGTTCTGTACTATGAGGATGAAGAGGGTGGGTGTTCTGTTTGAGGCCTCTCTGGGCTTAGCTTATTCTAGGAAAGATTTCATAGCAGTGTCAGTTCTGTCCTTACAACCATCATTCCTCAGGGTAAGAGGGATGTCCCTGTGTTCCAACAGGAAGCCAAGGTAGGGACAGGTTGGGAGATTCTGATGACAACCAAGTGGAGTCACTTTTTAATGTGCCTTGTCCTCAAATTCCTGCACACCCACCCTGGAATGCTGTACAGGCTGCAGAGTTCCCTCAGGCCACAGGACTCTTTGAAAAGAATCATCCATTATGCGACCGCTCCCTCACCCCCAGGAGAGCACATAAAGTCCCTGAGGTCCTACTGCGAGGAATGAAATGATGGTCTCCAGCTGCTTCATGGTTCTGCTCTTGTCTTTAGAGCCTCTGCTTGAGACATTATGCTTCAGTCTGCAGTAGTTCTAGGAGATTCTACTTCAGCCAGAGATTGAAGGAATTTTTGCAGGTAAATAGGAAATGACATCTGAGCTTCTGGCTAAATGCACAGAGCTCAGCTTTCAGATCAGCTCACCCTTGTACCAGAGTCTGGAATCCAAGGGAAACATAATGAAATCAGCAATTTTGAAGAGCAGCCCATTTCACATCAGTGCAGGCCATCCTGAAGCAAGCATAGTTGTGCTATAGTGGAAAAAGCACAGGCTTTGGAGCAGCTCGGGCTTTTTAGATGCATCCTGGCTCAGCTCCTAGCTGTGTGACCTTGAACAGGAGACTTCAGCCCTTTAGGTTTTTGAAATGGGAATTGCAGTGCCTGCCACATGGGACTGCACAGACATTCCACTTCTACCTTTTCTTGTTCCCAAAGAGACTGAGAGTCAAGGTGTGCCACTCGATGCAGGTGAACCTGACTCCCTTCACCTCAGTGGGAGGAAATCAGAGCCACTGAAACTCACCCTAATGCCTTTTGTCTGTTTCCACTCAAGGGGACGTAGCTGCAGAACAGGCCTGCACAAGGTAGGGTATATTTGGTGGAGGCAACGTAATTCTGTAGGGCTTTCAGCAGACCTAACACACCAAAAATGCGCTTCTTCCTCCAAGAGAAAACCAGCCAGAGATTGTGTCTCCTCTTCTGGCGGCTGACATAAGTTTAGTGTCTGCCATTAGATGCACAGGAATGAATCCTCATGATGGCATTTACCAACTCGGTGACCATGAGTGAGTCATTTTACTTCCTGGAGCCTTTGTTTCCTTACCTGTGATGTGGTGAACTCTTTCCTTCCTATTGTGAGTGTTAAATGAGGAAAAGATTGAGACATGAGGCATACAGCACAGGGGCTGGTACCTGTTAAGTGCTAGTTAATGATACAGTAGTAACTGATTCTTTCTTGTGACAGGTCATTAGGGCTGGCCATCTAATTTGCCCTGAAGGAGGAAGTGGCAGGAAAGAGTGCCATTATCTCTATTTTCAGGTGAGAAAATAGAGGCTGAATGAAAGCTCAGAGGTGCGCTCTGTTTACAGAAGATACATGCTAACCAAAGGGATATGGGAGGCCCCTTCCAGAACACTGCAGCAGTAGGCCGGCTTACCTGACTGCTGCAAGGGCATCCATACGATGGTTGCTACCACCTGGGCAGCAGGCCATGCTCACTAGGAAGAGATAAGTACCAGCAGGGCCCAGGCAGGATGGCTGTGAGTTCTAAGGGGATGCTAGGCTGTGGTGTGTGAGGCAAAGCTGACTTGGCAGCATCTGTACTGTCCCCAGCTTCCAGACTAGAGTCCAAGGCTATACAGTATAGGAGTCCCAGCTGCCCAGTGTCCAGAGAAGGACATGTGAACCCATGAGTCTCTTCCTTTGGAAGGCTGGGGGCCCCCATCATCCATCCTCTGGCTGTTCTGACCCCTGATTAACCAGAAATGTGTTATTTGTTTTAAGCAGGGGACAGGCTCTCCTGGGGAGAGGAATTCAGGACTGGAGATCCAGTCACTACCAAGGAAGAAAAATCCTTGGAATTTTGTCCGGAGTCTGGGTCTCAGCAAAGGAAACAGAAACACAGTCCTTGCTTTTGGTCCTTATTTACCAAATTAGTTCAGGTTCTGGTGGCTCTTTGGCTGCCAGAATTATTCCAGAAAGCCATGGGAAAGCAATTAGGTGGCACTGCAGGTCCACTAGACTGCCACCCCCTCATGGTGCAGAGTCGGGGCAAGTCTTACCCTGCTGGAATCTCTATCAGTCCCTGGGGGCTCTCTCTGCAGGGCTTTCTAGATCCTATTTCCCTCCCATGAGCCAAGAGATGGGTGAGTGAGCTTAGCATCATCCCCTGCTTCCTAGGGGTGAGGAAGTGACACAGAGTGAGTCAGAGGCCACAATGGAAATGGGTAGTCTCCTCTTACTGGGTAGAGAGGGTTAGGGGTGCAGGGCAGAAAGTTCTGGTCATCCCACATCACCAGGGAATTAAACTGTGGGCTCATGGATAGGGAGGAGGGCATTTGGGAATGTGCCCTGGAGGTCCTTTGGTGCAGACACCAGTGGTGGCTGGGAAAAACCCACTTTAATTGTGAGAAGGTCTCAGAATTAAAGCCAAATAGTGTGGTCCTAAAATCCTGGACTCAGGTGAGAAATGATCCCGATCTGAATCCTGAATCTGCTAGCTGAGGGATCTTGGGCAACCAGAAGCCACCTGCAGTCTCCATGTTCTTTTACATGTGGAAATAATAACGCTGCCTAGGTTAAATTGGTTAAATGAGCCAATTTATGTGACATGATTAGCACAGTGCTTGGACTCCATGCATTTTGACAGCTTAAAGAAATAAACCCAAAACAAAATTCAGGTGTTTAAGGGAGGAGAGGTTCTGATTCCAGGAGGTCCTAGCGGCTATGAGGAAAGGGAGACATGGGTAGTACATGGGAGGCAGGACAGGAGAGGGTGCTGGGATGGGGGTGGCAGATGCCAGGCTCTGGAGACTATCAGGGTAGTGGGCCCAGAAGAACAGAGTGGGAATTCCCAAACACCACTTGTACTCACTGGGGAGTGGGAGGGGTGCTGGCTGGTGAGGAAAATGTGTCTGTATGAGGGTTTTGGCCAGGCGAACAGTGAAAGACTGAATGGGCGGCAGACTTCCAGAAATGCAGACGGAGGAGACAGAGCGGTAATAATGACTTGGACACACAGGAGGAAAAAATAGCTCAGGGACAAAGAGGATGCCAAGGTTTCTGCCTTGAGAGGCTCTTGGGGATCTGAGGTGAGCACTGAGGGATGAAGTGGAGATCTCAGGTAGCCGGAGAGGAAGGGAGCCTGGAACTACAGAACTGGGTGGATACTTAGGCAAGGAGAGGTGAGCATTGGAGCTATGGCTTCCATTGCTGTGAAGGGAGAAACAGCATTCTGGGAACTGAGGCAACATTCACCCCAAAATGCAAGGAGTAGAACTCAAGGGAATATTTAGGCCAGCCCTAAAGGAGCAAGCATAGGAGCTTGGACTTCTATTATACCACTCAGAACTCAGTTTTGCCTTTTTTTAAATGGGTCTAATTTACCAGCGCTTCCTAATTGGAATTATTCTGTCATTTGTTCAGTTAGCCATTCATTGAATGCATATTTCTTGGCTGTTTATTGGGATCAAGCCCTGTTCCAGTCCAGGTTATGGGCAGGAGAGGTGGGCAGGATATCAACACATTTGAAGACACTGTTGTGGCTTGGGAAGTCAGACAGGGGTAAATGGTTTTATAAATTCTACAGTAAGACTTTTCCTGTGTTCTTAGTATGTCTGAGGAAGCAGCAAAGCCTAAAATAAAGAAGCCAAATTTTCTCACACTCCAAAGTACAGGACACCTTACTAAAAGCAGATGGATTCTACCAAGTGGTTGATAGACCCAAGTTCTCCCTTAGCGCTAGTGTATAGATTGTCTTAGTTACTTTCTCATTGCTGTGAAGGACACCCAACATCCACAACTTAAGGGAGAAAAGATTTATTTACCTTACATTTTCAGAAGGTCTCACACAGTCCATACATAGGGCAGCCGGCAATGGTAGAAGCACATGGTAGAGGCTGGAGAGCCTCTCAACCCATTGCAGACAGAAAGTCAAGTGAAGCAGGAGCAAGATGATGTCTGGAGACTCAAGCCAGGCAAGGCTTTCCCAGGAAGAAGTTGTAACAATGTTTTTCCTTCATTTACTCAGTTCAAGCTGCCAGAGTATGTGCCCCTCCCTCATTTCCTGACCCACAAATCAACAACACACAACTAAAAGCTCTGCCCTGGGCACCCCCATCCCAACAAGTTGGTATACTCTTTCCAGGTCAAATCCCAAGCATGGCACCTTCCAGCCAATTCCTGCCTCTTAATAACACACAATTCCAAATACATGAGGCTTTTCAAGGATATTCAAGATCCAAACCATAGCAGAGATGAAAAGGAAAAAGATCAGAGTTAGAAAACTCTGTTATAGAACTGTTAAAGAACTCTGTTAAAGAACTGTTAAAGAACAGTTACAATAGTAGACAAGGCTAAGATTTCCCCCAGGGATACTCCTCAATGCAAACCAGGTAAAGGAGGACTTAAAGGGGCCAATCATCTTCAAGAAGAGAATGGCACAGCTCCTGTTCGGTTTGGATCTTAAATGTCCCCAAAAGTTTCACATGTTGAACATATAGCGCTCGGCTGATGACACTGTTGGAAGTTGATAAAACTTTTTCAATGGGTAGGGCTTGCTCCATCATAGACTCCCCATGACTTTCTGCCTCATCACAGGCCCAAAACAACTGGCCTCAGCAACCATGGATTGAAACTTATGAAACCATGATCCCCCAAAAATCTTTTCTCCTTTAACGTTGATTATCTGAAGTATTTTGTCACAGTGATGGAAAGCCGATGAGTACAACTCCCTATGAACGTCCTTCTGGAGATGCCAGATAAGTTGCAGGCAGCTGCAAGCACCCAGTGTACCAAAGCACAGCAAGAAAGTTCCCGAGAGACCCTGAAACTGAGGCTGTTCAGAAACTAAGAGACTTGTGTGCACTTCCTGTTTGGAGAACGGTGGCTGTAGAGTCTGGCTGGAGTGGCCTCAATGATAGAGGAGCAGCCAGCTCACCATGGCTTTGCCTGGCATGGCTTGGAATGTCTCTTGAAGGGCAGGGGAGGCAGGAATATTGGAGAGGTTGGCCAGAAAGTGCTTTGCTATGGCAGTGCAGGAAGGAAATCCTGCAAGAACTCACAAATGTGCCCATGAAAGAGCCAATGCTTGGCATCTGCCAACCACGTGCACCTGCTACATAAGACTTTGCTACTTTTCCTCCATCATTTCCTGCCTAACCTTAACACAGAAATGACACAGCACAAAAGTCAAGTCACAAAAACAGACCTTACCTCACTCTCCCCTACAGGGTCTCCAGCCAACGGAAAGACCTGTGGGGGTAAAAGGAGGGTATTTAATTGGACATGATATTGACTAAATTAAGGGTGAAGTTTTGACTTAAGCAACAGACTGTTTAGTGCCTGAAAGTTGGTTTTAATTATAGAAATGAAATGGTCCTTGTGTCTGGTAAGGGTGGGTAAGCCAAGGACTCTACTTAAGATGTCACTGAGAGTAGGAAAGGGAAATTCCCTATAATACGATGGAAGGCAATAGAGGAGAAAATACAGCTGTTGCTTGATGGTCCTTGAGGTTTGGCCCATTTGAATAACTGGTTGCAAAGGTAAATATATAACAGGACAATTTCAACTAGTTCTTAGAGCGATGAAGATAAAGCCCAGTGATGTGAAAAACTGGACTTGGGGATAGGAGGGTGTTTTGGGGGAGGGGCATGGACAGTCACTCAAGGAGCTGATATTTGAGCTGAGAAACAGTGATGAGTAACCAGTCCTGTAGACATCTGGGGATGAAAGTTTACCCTAGAGGGAAGTGAGAACTGATGTGACTTGTTCAAGGACCAGAGAGAGAGAGAGCCGAGGCAGGTGTCATGTGATGGGTACCTGAGCCAGGGGAAGACTTAGATTAGAGAAGGACTCAGTTGTGTCCACTTTTGTCAGCCAAGGTAAAGGGTTGAGGCTTTCTTCCAACATTAGGCATTCCCTGTGGCCATTCTTTGGGTAGTGTGGGACGTCATAAGCAGGTGCCTCATGCCTGTTTGCTCACTCTGCCTCTTTAGGAAGCAGAAGGCTGTAAAAATATGCATAGGGAAGCCATATTTACCCAGCCCTGTTGGCTTTCGGGCAGGGGGACGGATAAGAAAGATAAGCTAACTACTGGACGTATTCAGACGGGACGGCATCAGTTTTTCCCTGTCCCCTGCAGCCAGTACACAAGGGGAAATTCCCGAGGGCATGAGAGGCTGGGGTGGCCGTCCAGGGAGTGGACAGACCTTCATTTCCCTCTTTGGCACACTCGCCCTCCTTGAGTAACCTTATTCAAGAAGTTCCGTGTCTGTGCCTCTGTGGAAAATAAGGCACCTCTTCTAGCAGTCGCCATCCCCGCCCCACGCCGAGGCCAGATCCTGACGCCACGGTACCGGGAACAGGATGAGGGAGCCGAGGCGCCTGGCAGCTGCAGGTCTCTGCCAATGAGACTGCCAGCGGCGCGGCCAGCTCCACCAGGGGGCGCCCTCCAAGCCCGGCCCGGCGACCTTCGCGCGCTCGGCGGCCGCGTCCCACAGCCCGCCAGCTCGCGCTTGCTGCTCCCGCGCCACCAGCTCCCGCAGGGGGCGGCGCCCCTAGCGGTCAGGGCGGGTGAGGGGCCGCGCGTCCCTACCTCAAGCCCTGGCCCTGTCTCCCGGCCTCCTCCAGCCTTGGCCGGGGCCGAGCCACGCATTCGCGACAGGTGGCATTCTGAGTTTGTCCAGGGCAGAGGGAAGGTGGCTCACGTATCCCCATCCAGGCAGACGCCATCCTCCCTACCACCGCCCAGGCCACCCAAGTCAGCGTCGCGGGGGCCCCAGTTCCTCACGGGTTAATCTCCCTCGCCGCCCGCTGCTCCCCGGTGCCAAAGTGGGTGTTGCTGGAATTCCTCTCTCCCTCTCCCGTAATGAGGGGGCCGAGCTGTCCCTCCGAGGAGGGGGCACGGTGGGGATAAAAGAGACGAAGAAGCAGGGAACGCTTTCCAAACGTAGAAACGCTCCGGTTTCCCGTCAGACGGCTCAGCGCGGCGACCGCGCGCCCTGCCGGCGACCAGCGCCGACTCGAGGGGCGCGCCGCGCTAGCTCCGGGAGACCCGGGCCCCACGAGGCTGCTTCAGGGGTCCCCAGGCGGGAAGGAGCGGCCCGCGAGCGGCCGGGCGCGCGCACTCACGCCCCCCGGGCGCCCCAGCGCGCCGCTCGCTGTGCGCCGCCCGGCATGAGGCCGCCGAGCCCCGCCCGCCGCGCGCGGGGCGCCCCGTGGAGCCCCTGCGGGGCCTTCCTGCCGCTCGCCCTGGCCGTGCTGGTGGGCGCGGGGCACGCCCAGTGGGACTCCACGGCCAGCAGAGACGCGCCCCGGCTGCGGCGCCCCGCGGGCGGCCACCCCGCCGCGGCCAAGGTGTACAGCCTGTTCCGCGCGCCGGCGCAGCCCGCGGAGCGCACCCCGCCGGCCTGGGGGAGCCCCAGGAGGCCCGCCGAGGCGGAGGCCCGGAGACCGCCCCGCGCGCAGCCGCTCCCGCCCCGGGCCCGCCCCGCACCGGCGCTTCCGCGCCTCGGGACCCCTCAGCGGCCGCGGGCCGCCCCTCGAGGGAGGCCTACCGGGTGAGCACGCGGGGAGCCGGGGCCGCGGGGGCGCGCCGGCGGAGGCGCTTGGGGCGGGGGCGCGGCGCGCGCTCGTGCCTCTCGCCGCGGTCCTCGGCGCGCTGGGCTTTCCGAGCCGACCTCGAAAATCTTGAGCCCTTTCGAAGAGTTTAGGGCAAAGCCCAGCTACCTGCACCCTGTCATTCCACCTGTCCCCCAAACGCGACCTTACATTGGTTTTTCGAGGCGCCGGCGATCCTCCCGCGCTCTCAGCTAAGCAGCTTTTGCCCGACGGCGGGGTCGGCGAGGCAGGGGGCGAGGACAGCTGGGCGGGCGCCCTAGGCGCCGGAGGCTCAGGGTCCCAGGAGGTGGAGAATGTGTGGCGCTCCGGAGCGCGGAGGTGGATGCTTGCTCGGCAGGAGCCTGGCTGCGGAGTCGGTGCGCCTGGCCAAGTGCATGGGTAGCAGGCCACGCAGCAGGCTGGACGCGGGAATGGACTGTTCAGTGCCTGAAAGTTGGTTTTAATTATAGAAATTAAATGGTCCTTGTGTCTGGTAAGGGTGGGTAAGCCAAGGACTTAGGGTCTCTCATGTGCCTGTGCATCTGCATGTTAGTGCTGTTTGTGCCTTGAGGGGGAAGCATCCCTCCCGCTGTGTGCTTTTAAGTATTTGTTTGCAGTAGTGCGGTTTGCCCTATCCCTCCTCACTGCCTCCCCTATCCCTTCTTTAAATTTTGAGACAAGTTCTCGCTGAATTGTTGCTCAATCTGGACTTGGATTTCTGATCCCCCTGCCTCAGCCTCACTGAGTGCTGGAATTATAGGCGTGTGCCACCACACCTGCTCAATGCTGTGATTTTTTTCCCATTTGCTTCCCTACCACCCACTGCTGGCAGAGTTGCTGCACAGTGTGAGGCAGGCGACCCCTCAGCAATTCCCACTCCCAGTCTTGAATTATTATGGATGTCAGTCCCTGGGCCTTGCCTGGGTATGACAGGTGTCTTTGGGAATGAGGGCACTAGAGTCCCCAGCAGTAAGAGGTTGTGGGGACCGTAGGAAAATCAGGGAAGCACTTTGGGAGCCCTTCTTTTCCTGGGCCCAGCTTTTCAGTTAGGTTTAGTCCTTGAGATTGGCATAGACACCTGTACCCCCAGTTCTACACCCAAGAACCTGCTTCCTCCTGGGCTTTGCACTCACTGTTTTTCTGGCTTGAGCACGCCTCTCCCATGTTTCTGCAGGTTCACTGGGCTTCTTTCAGATTTCTCCTCAGAAAAGCCATCTTCTATCTCTCCCTTAACTCTGATGTGTGTTTTTCCCCCCTGCAGTACTTATTCCATCTGACATATTATATTTCAATTTTTGTTTATGTGTTTAGGGTCTGGCCTCCTAGCCCACTTTAATGCAAGATCTGTGAAAACATGGACTTTGTCTTGTTTAACCCTAATGCCTAGAACAGTGCTGGTACGTAGTTGTGTTTCTTAAGTGTCTCCTGAACTGGTGAATGAGCCCCCTGCTGCCCTTGGAGGCCCAGACTAGAGCGGGCATTAGAGGCCCATGCGCTGCCAAGTCACTCCCACGTGGGATCATTCAACATGTATTAATGGAGCACCTGCTGTGTTTCAAGGCTTTTTTCCCCTTTCCTAATATGTGCAAGTGAATGCTTGCTTCCGTGAGGCATGTGCATTGAGCTTGGGGAAGGAGAGAGCTGAAGGGCCAGGGCAGCAGGAACCGAGGCATATTCCTGCTGGGAGAGCAACTAATTACTTAAAATTATATTGGAGAAATGAGCAAATATGTTGATGAATGTGCTTTCGAATACTGGAAACTTCTTATGTTTTGCAAATTAGTGGGACAGTGTGGCTGAGGAGCGGGAGGCCCTGGGACCTGGGGTGGAGGTGGGGGAAATCAGTGGACAGCAGGAAGGAAGCAGAGGAGATGGCCAGAGTAGTGCCCGGAAGCGAGCATGGCGGGAAGGTTTAGCACTGCCCAGTGTTAAGGGTTTTCACTGTTGGCACTGGTCCAGGAACAGGACTGCAGCCCTGGTGTAGGGGAGACACGGGGCTGGGGTTGGAGACATTTTGAGCTGGATTATGGGGGCGCTTATACTGTAGACATTTAGGTGAGGGTGAGGCAACGGGGTGGAGGTTAGAGGCAGAGTGTGCACTATTTGAAGTTGTAAAAGGAGCAGAGCAGATTGCCACCACATAAAGGCTTTGGATGTATACAGGTGTGTAAGTGCATGAACTGGATTCCAGGCACATACACCTGTTGCATACAGGTGTGCGTGTCACATGGTGTGCTGGGATTGGCTCCTCCCTCAGTTTGTGTTCTGCAGCTTTGACAGATAGTGGGTTCCTCTGGCACCGCAGGAAGCCACTACATGACTTCTAGAGAGGCACTGAGGGGTACTCTTTTCCATTGGCTTCCTTAACTCAGGTCATTCTGGCTAATGGCTCTGGCCAGGCCGACCACTTTTACTATTGCTTTCTGGGCTGCTCAGAGCCAAGGACCAAGTGTCACCTGCTGGTGATGGTTGGAACTGCACCACCACTACTGGCTGCTTCACTGCTTCAACAAATATTTGTGGTAGACTTCTTATACTCCTCTTATGCTGGATTTTCAGAGATACAGCAGTGGTCAAGATAAACAGCTTCTGTTCTTAATGAATTTTCAATTTAGTGGAGATTTATTGTACACAATGATTTTTTAATGTAACGTATGAGATACAGTACTCCTTGTCTGAAATATATCAGTGACCAGAGCAGATAATATTCCTGCACTAATGAAATCCACAGTTTAAAGGGAACTTATTCCTTGTTTCCTGGTCCAGTGTTTCTTGAACCAGTTCTATGGCACACCACTACGAGATGTTTTCTTCTATCTTCTCTCCTATTCTATTATTGTTGTTAAAATATTGTTAAAATAACAGAATTTTATCTACTTGAATGCAATTATGAATTTTAGGAACAGAAACGTATTAGCAATAATAGAATTCACTAGCTTAGAATCTAAAAATTTCATGTAGTTTGCTCCTGATTGTTTTAGTTGAAATTCCTTCTATAAAATTTCCTCTCTTGGGATTAAGGGCATAGCCCAATGATTAGAGCGCTTGCTTAGGAAGCACAAGTCTCAGGGTTCAATCCCCAGCACCACATGAAAGGTGTGGTGTCACATGCCTGTAATCTTAGCATTTGGGAATGAGGATCGCCATAAGTTCTAGGCCAACCTGGGCTACATACTGAGTTTAGGACCAGCCTAGGCTACAGATTGAGACTCTGTTTCAAAAGAAAAATTCTCCTTTCCTTGAGTTAATCTTTACTCTGAATTTAATGACTTCTGATGTATGATTTTATACTATTACTACAGATACATATATCTGTAAAACACACAATGTTGCTTTGGCATATCTTAAGCTCAGATGAATGATACTATATTGTAGGAAACATGGAAGAAATTGGAGAATTCATTCTACAAATAAGTTGTTTTCCCCTCCCTCATTAGATTTTTGAGATTTGGCCATGCTAATATAATTACCCCAAGTTTATTCATTTTACCACTGTATATTGTTTCCTTGTCTAAATATACCAGTTTGTTTATCCATCATCCTGTTTTTGAACATTTAGATGAATTACATTTTTGCCATTACAATGTTTGACTGACTTTTCTACATAAATAAATTCACAATTAAAAGGAAATTTCGTATCATAATTCTAAGTTGAAAGTAGTACCACTTGCCAAAAGAGAAAGTAGATGTAGGAAAGTTGAAATGAAAACAAAGTGTTTTTCAGTTCTAGTCGGACATTGTGCATTTTCTCAGATGATCAACTGTGAGTCACATTCTCCCTGTAGAAAAAGAGGGGCTAGCCTGAGGACCCAGCCTCACATGGAGACTTGTTCACTGACCCAGTCAGGCTAGAACGATCACAGAACAGGGAATCACTGTCTCTCCATGTGACCTAGCATTGCTGAATTCTGTGATCTTGCAAACTTAAAGTCTCCCTCCCGTGTAATTTTTCCCTCTTTTGAGGGAGCAGTGGATCAAATGAAACACAGAGTTATTATACATATGCCGTATCAGCTGCTGGGCTAGCCTACAGAGGTTCATGTTCTCTGGGTCTCTATAGGCCCTAGGTTAGATAATTTCGAGGGCATGTTTCCTCTCAAAGACTTCCCGACTTGTAAGAGGACTTGTCACTATCACAGGGGGTAAAGACTTTCAGAGAGGTGAATTGCTTTCCCCTTCCACCAGGACATACTCTCAGAAACCCTGTGTCTTCCCTGGGACCTGGTGACTTGGGAACTGAAATGGAGGAGGCCTCCATGTAGTCAGGAAGCTGCTTGAGGTGGTGGCTGAAGAGGCAGAGCCTTTAGCCAGTGGAACATTCTGAAAGTTCCCTGGGAAGCAGCTCCCTACAATTTTGAGCCAAAGGGGCAGGCATGGGCTTCAGCTTTTTCAAGCTGCAGGAATTTATTTTGAATTCTTTGTAAGCCTCCCAAAACCACACAAGCTTTGGGGTCCACTCAAATGTCAGACCATCTAAGTGGGACCAGATGCTCACCATGCTGGCCACTGAGATCCCAGAAATGGCCACCTGCTTTGTCCTCTCGCCTGTGTACCTCTCCTTCGTACTCCTTTCTGGTTTCAGTGAGCATTCAGTGAACATATTCTGCTCATATTGTTGGGATCCAGGAAACTTGAGCAGGGCCTGGCCTGAGCTGAGGAGTCAGATCCCGGAGGTCTTCTCTAGGTGGGGTCCTTCTGTGGAGTCTTTCTGGTATAGGCATTTAGGTCTGTAGATGGAATAAGGGCTAGGATTCTGCTGGTGTTACTGGTGCTTGCCAGACACTGGAGGGCAAAGTTCTGGTGAGTATCCCACCCAGGACCAGAGGTCAGTGTCTGTGCAGTGGAGCCAACAATAAGGGGTAGCTGGGGAACAGCCACCATCAATACATTCTATTAGCATTCCCAAATGAAAAGTGCTTACTATGAAAGGCAGCTTCATACTTCTACCATCTTACTGTTCCAGAAGCCCCTCTTATGCAGACCCTTCAGTATCCCACTCAGCACTCAGTCTGATAACATATGAGTCTGATGAAGAGGCTTCTAGCATGCACTTGTTGACAGGTGACACACATGTCATGTCAAGACTGCAAATTTGTACAGCTTTTCTGAGACAGGGAGCATACTTGCTTTTTGGTGGGAGGCAATGTAGGATTGGATCCTAACTTACAGTTTGGCCAACTCAGGTTTGAATCAGGCTCTTGGGCTCAGCTATTATGTAGCTTTGGCAAGTGACTGATCCTTTCTGAGCTTATCACTTCTATGATCACTGTCCTTGTTGATTTCTTTGCATCAGGTGCTAAACTCTCTATCCCACTCAATCATCACAGCCACCTAATTAAGCAGGTATTCCCACCTCCACTATACAGGAGAGGGTGAGGTTTCCCCTGGGCATGCTGAGGATGGTATAGGGAGGGTTCAACTTAAGACTGACAAGATCTCATAGTATGTGTCCCTGGGTTAGGTGACATCCCTGTGATTGGCATTGTTCCCACAGGCCCCATCGGTAGGGGGCAGGATAATCAGAGGGTTCTATGAATACTCCCAACTCTGTGTGTCTTTTTGTTGAGCCTGTTCTGGTGACCCCACAGGAGGAACGTCTGCGGGGGACAGTGCTGCCCGGGATGGACAACAGCAAACAGCACCAACCACTGTATTAAACGTGAGTGTCTCCTGCCCATCCACCCCTCTCCCTCCAGCTGGGCCAGTCTGGGGACTGCAAAGACCTGGAGCAGAAGAGTCTTCATCGGGTGCAGAACAGCACCCGAGGGTGCTGTATCCCAACAATATGAGCTGCTGAGGATGCAGCTTGTCTCCACATACAGGCAATGCATGGTGCAAGGGAGGAAAAAACCAAACCTCTCCAACTACAGTTTCTCAAAGCATATCCCTAGTTGTTTTTTTTTTTTAAGCTCCCTGCATTCCCCTCTGCTGTCCCACTGTGTTGGTGTCCTGTGGGTGCCCACACATGTTTATGGTCTGCCGAGTGTACTGGCCCCAGGGCCTTGCTCTTGCACATCTCTAGGGTTGCCATTCATGGTGTGTGCTATGGGAATCAACCTGTCCTGCTCCTGGCCTGGAGACCCTGGCCTCTATCAGGTACTCCACTGGGATGATCAGCTGAGGCTCTCATCCCAAGTCTGGAACAATCTTTCCTTGGACTGGTCTGAAACCGAGAAGGGCAGCTCAAATGAGAAAGAGAGTGTTCCTCTTTAGTTAGATGGAAACCAAGGAGTGAGGTAGAAGAAGAACCGAGGAAGAGCCATGACCTCCATACCTGAGCCTTCCACCGATTCAAGTGGTCAGAGCCATGGTCTCTTGGCTCAAATCTCCCATTAATGGTATCAAAGGCAGTAACAACGACCACAAAAGCCAACACCTGATATAATACTCACTTTGTTCAAGGTGCACTTCACATATCCTCTGGGGCATGTAGGGCTTCTGTTGGGTGGATGAGGAAAATGAGGCACAGAGAGGAAACTTGCTCTAAGTCTCATGGGCAGGTAATGGTAGAATTAGTTTAAGCCCAGATCACATGACTTAAGGGTCTTTGTTCTTATTACGTATGCCCTACTGCCAGGTATCTTACCTTATCTTTGTGGGGCTTGCTTTCTCTGCCTGTGAACTGGGGTGAACAGTATACACTGTTGCTGCTGCTGTTAGCTTACCAAGCTGAGTATTTGCTATTGCTCAGTACTGCATTGAGCTCTTGACATGCATTGTCTTAGTTACATCTCTCAATAATTTCTCAATATGAAGTGGGTATTTATTTATCCCCACTTAACAGTGAGGAAACTGAGGCACTGGTCTGCTAGGAATGTTGGCCAAGGACACTGCTGCAGTGATGGGGTTGGTTGGATCCAGAGCCCCACACTCTTACCAGCAGGGCTTTATTTCCCTCCTACATAACAACTGAGGCTGTGCATTCCCTTGGGTGACACCAGCTAGGGGGATTGAGGGAGCCCTTAGGATCATTCTCCTTTGTGCCCAGGACCCCTTTAGGGTCCATTTCAGCTTCCTAGGAGCTATGTTCTCCTGTCCACTGTCCTGTAGCTGCCACTGCATCTGTCTGGCTCAAGCCTGTCTACAAAGTCTTAGTCTCACCAGCTACCCTTCTTCCTATCTCAAGGATGGTCACTTGACTCTTCTCACTTGAGGGCTTCACAGAGAACAGTCCAGGTGTGCAACACTGTATAGGTTGTTCCTAGTAGCATGGTAGATGCCTTCTCTCTGATGCCTCTCAGATGGTGATGAGGTGAGGTTTTCATGGGGAGAAGATGAGGATGACCAAGTTCTGTGGCTTTGCCACAAGGCTCGTGGCCTTGAGCCTTTGCCCATGTGCAGATGTAGCTTGGAAAGATTCTTGTGATGCTTTGAAGACTTCCAGGTAAAGAAACCAAAATACTGTAGTGAAATAGTGAAATACAGCCATGCAGATCTCTCCCTTTCAGGGAACCTGAATCAGTGGGGACATTCAGAAGACAGGCCCTCTCTGGCAGGTGACAGGGTTAGAGAGGAACATATGTCCCTCATACTTTTAAAGGTGAAGAAAGTGAGCCTGATAGAGGGGTTGATTTGCTTAAGGTCACACAGCCTGTTAAAGAGGAATCTGAGACAAAATCAGTTTTGAGCCACTCTGATGGGCAGAGGAGCCAAGGAAGATGATGGCCAGGAAGCTTTTTGTTAGGCAGAAGCTCTGGGACTGGGACCTATCCCTGGTGATTTTATTTTATTTTTATTTTTTAAAAGCACTCTAGGTGATTCTGGCTTTAACTAAATACCACTGAGAAGAGTTTGGGGATCTGTTGTCAACAGATCTGCCTCAGGGTCTGTACTCATATGTGAATGTTCCTGTAACTCCTCAGATATCATATTAAGAAGTAGATTCTGATGGAGAAATCTGGGGTAAAGCTGACGATTCTGTATTTCTAACAAGATCCCAGGGCTGCTGATGCTTCTGGGGCAGGGACTGCACTTTGAGGAGCAGACCTTGGGGATTTTGGAAGCTGGGGAGGGAATTTGGAGTTGGAGAATGAGAGGGGATCTGTGTGTTCTAGAGAGCTGTGTCATTGCGGGAAGGCATTGGCCGATGAAAAGTGTTGTAAGGGCAGCTTCTCGAGGGTGGGTTTTTCTCCAACACCCTGAGGGGTATGGACACGGCCACAGGCGCCCTGAAGCCCTGGGGGTTCTTGGTTTCCTAACTTGCATGTGATTTTCCAACATTCTTTTCTGCCAAACTGGAGTTTCAACACTGGAAACTCAAGGTTGGGTGAATCTGCAGATTGTCACAGAACCAGTGTGTGTATACCCGTGTGCCCCAGTGGGTTGCTGCTCTACAGTGCCTCCAACAGCTGTTCCCACATTATTTCTCTCTCCAACTCTCTCACCCTGTTTCCCCCTGGTACCCACCCTGACCCAGGCACAAGGGCTGGCAGCTCTCCTGGAGGGCATTGCCAGGGCGCCAGCCTCTTCCCACTTGCAGTGTGCTTGTCCACTGAAGGACTGTGTGCTAATTAGCTGGTCCCTGCACTGTTTGCTTGTTGCTGTTTTGCTTCTAATGAGCCTAATGAGAACCACGTGGGCGGTGGGGTGTTGGCCGTGGGTGGCTGGGTCCAGAACTCTGTAGAATGTGGAGCTCTTGGCAATACGTCCTGACAGCTGGCTTTCCTGCTTCCTCCAGTGGCTTACATCTCCCTCTCCTCTTTCCCCAGCTGCCCTCCTGGCTGGAGCAGAGATTGCTGGTGTTGGAAATGTCACTGATTCTGTCCTTACAGTTTCATGCATATGGGGGTGCCTTCCAGGCTGGCAGGAGATGAGAGTGGACGAGGATGGGTGTATGACATTCTCCCATTGTTAGGAATGCTGTCTACTCCCCAAATCTTGTATAGACTCAGCTTCTCCCCTCATCCAGCCTTCCAAATGTTCATGGGCCTGACCCATTGCCTAGGTGCAGGAGTGCTGGCCCTGGGTCAGCCAACCCCCAACCCCTGCCTTCTTCCCTTCTTCTATCCCTGAAGCAATCCCAGGTGGCCCTGACCTACCAGTTCATATCTCTGACTGCCCCACTCCCTCCCTGTTTCATCACTGAAAGCTGCTACATCTGCAGGTGTACCCTGTAGTGTCCCCAGCTCCTCCCTGCCATTAGGCGGGGTCTCAAGCTGGGCCCTTGTCCTCCTCTGGTCTTGGTATCTGCCTTTCTTTTTGTGGTCTTGCCAGCTGTCCCTCAAGATTTATGTGTTTATGTATTTGTAGAAGCAGCTGACTGGGGCCTGCCCTGCCCACTCAGTTGAAGGGAAGGACTGTAGGGTGTGGTGTGGGGTAACTGTGTCCTATTTGTGGCTGCTGCTCTTGGAATACTGTCCGGTCTCCCCAGGCTGGCTTACTTCCAGCCTTGCCCTAACTGGGGAAGCAGATGTAAAGATTCCCTGGCCTTCACATCTTATCTCAGCTGGAATGCACAGGGACCAGGATGCTCTAGGAGAGGGTACAGAAGAGGGTCTCTGCAGCTGTAGAGGGGGATGTATGCATAGTCTCCCATTCAGATAGGCCCAAGTTAAGGGCATGTGATTTGGATTCTGGTGCCAGGCCCAGGGACACATGGACACACTTCAATCTCAGCTCTGTATCCTAGGGTAAGTGACTGTCCTTTTTTAGACACAGGACATCAGCTATAAAATGAATATGGCAATCTATATAGAACTATCTTTGAGAATTAGTGATAACTCACTATAGGTCTTATAATACATCAGGTCTATTCTGAGCTCTTTGTATCATGAATCTTCACAATAATGTTGTAGCTGGATATGGTTTTTCTTCCCCTATGCAGATGAGGCTAGCTATTTATCCAAGCCGTGCCATGGTGGGTCAGTCAAGACTGAATACGAACTCAAAAGCCAGGCTCCAGAGTGCAAGGCATGACTTCCATGTCATCTGCTAACTGAGCAACTGTGGGCAAGTGGCCTGGGATGTGGCTAGTTTAGCTGGTATTTTAATGCTCGATTTGGGAGACTGTCTGGGACTGTGTGGACTGCCTGGGCCTCAATGTCAGCTCCAGCACTTGGTGGCTGTGTGACTACCAGCAAGTACATAAACTCTCTGTGTCTTAGTTTCCTCTTTTGTAAACTGTGACTAGCAATGGTCCTTGGCTCCCAGAGCTGGAAGGAACAAATGAGGCAAGTTAAGTTAAATGTTTAGCATGTTCTATATACTTTTTACATGTTTGACATTGATTTTGAGGGCAAGGACTGTGTCTCGCTGGTCCCAGTACAGGATAAAGACTCAATATGAAGGACCTGAATGATACAGGGCCTACTCTAGAGATCCTTTCCTGTTGAGAGGTCCCTTTTTGCTACCCAAATTCTGTCAACCCTTCTAGAAACTTTCCACAGTGCTCAGGGGCTCCTCCCTGCTTGGTCTAGAGCTTTGCACACATGGTAGGCACTGGGACCGTGTTTCCTCTGGGCCTCATCTCAGTCCTACAAAGATGCTGTTTCTCCTGATTTGGGTTCCTCTTGGCTTCCCTGAGGGAGCTTGCCTAGTCCCACTCATGCCAACCCTATAAATGGACCCATTCCAAAGGGGAAGATTGGCAAGTAGATTAAAGTCCCAACTTTGGAACCAGACTCTGGCTTCAAACCCTTGCTCAATTACTAGCTAGCATGTTCATCCTGAGCAAGTTGTTGACCATGCTAGGCTTCGATTTCCCCAATTATTAGTTGGGGTGAGAATAATATTCATAAGAACACAGTGATAAACATAAAGTAGTTACTCCAGGACCTTCTTATGGAAATTGATTAACTCATCTTGGGGAAAACAGTCAAGGTAGGATGGGATAACTCAAGGGACCTGCTAGTGTTCTTCCTCCATCCCCAGCTACTTCCTCTCATTCTCCTTTGCCAGTTTCCTATTACCATTCAACACTTTAATATCAAGTTTTCCTAGGGTCTTCTAAACCCCTAACTCCGCAGAGAGGGTCATGGGATCAAGCCCAGCATAAATTGCCACTCACTATTATACATTATTATAAGCATTATGCCAGACACTTAGCATGCAGTAATAATATTAATGCTTATTCTGCCAAGATGCAATAAACACTTCAGTTCATGACCTTCATGCCATTCTGTTTCCTGGCCCCCTCTTCTGTCCCTGACTGATTTTTCTTCTCTCCCAACTACCAAACTTTAGGTTTTCCTAGGGTTAGTCCTGCCTCCTTCTCTTCTATTTTAACGCTCAGATCCTGAAGGATCTACTGCTATCTTGCAAATATAAACATCGACTCTGGGCCAGACCCATGAACATCTTCAGTCACACTTTTGCCTTGACCTTCTAGGCATGCCATTTACATAACATCTGTTTATGGTGCCTCCCAGAGAGCCCAACCCCAACTCATCTAAGTCAACCCCCTACCCAGATCTTGTCCACGCTGAGAAGTGGCATCCCCATCCAGAGAGTCTGAAGGCCTAGGGAGACAGCCAGGACACTGTCCTCTCACTTAGGCTTTTGGACATCTGAGACATTGATATCTTGCTGAGCCCTGCTTAGTTGACTTTCCAGTTCCCTTTTGAATGTGTCTGCACCTCTCTGTTGCCCCTGCTTCTTTAATCCTGGTGCCTGCATAGCCAGGTGTGCTCCCAGCTGCTTCTGGATGCCTCTGCTTGCTTCCTGCTGTGGTACCTAAGTCTTGCTCTGCAGCCTGGGTGCTCAGCATCACCTCTGGCTCACAGTTTCCAGCCTGGGTTCCGGGAACGTGATGCCTCCGGGCCACTGCACAGGCCATTCTCTTCCTTCTCTCCCCTTTATGTGGCTGTCCCCTTGCCATCTTTCCAGTCTGTGCGGTGAGCTTTCCTCCCTAAAGGAACTGCCCCCAACCATTCCATCAAGTGCTGCCCCCCAGCTGCCATGTTATTCTGGATCTGGGGCCCTTAACTGTTGCCTCTGTGGCTCGCAGCCCAATTTTTGTTCTATTTTATTTACTTATTTAGTAGTGTTGCTCTCTCTGCCTAAGTTGGAAGCTCTGTGAAGAAAGACAGTATCTGTCTTGTTTACCATGCTTGCATGTAGTAGTATTGAGTGCATGATCATTACAGAGGTAGAGAACTGGCCTAAGGTCACATGGTTAAAATTTAGTCACAGTCTGTGATGGCAAGGCCACTGTCACCTCCATGCTTCTGGCCCACCATAGCTGAGTACAAAGGTATACATGTCCCTTCTGACCTTGGAGCTGGTGCCCAGGGGTGGATGGTTCCATATCAGCCACAGAATTCTTTCATGCCCTAAGAGTTACTAAGTCCCTATCTCATCCTTTCTACTTCTATAGACCGTCCTAGCATTGAGGCCTCTAAAACCCCATCCCTTCCCCCACAAGTCTTTGAGGCCATGGAAATGGACAACCAAGAGATCTTCCTCATGCCTGCTGGAGCTGGTGGGAATTGGGGCTGATCTCTGGCCCAGGCCCTGGCCCTCGGTCCCCAACTGGCCCAGCATCGCAGCATTTGTTAATGCAATTAACAGGGCGGTCCAGGCTGAGAGGCTGGGGGCCAAGGTCTGACTCACACCTCCCCTTCCTCCCCTCCAGCCGCCAAACAGTAGAGGCCCACTTGGCTTGCCAGACAGCGTCTGCAGAGAGCATGCCAGGGGCCAAGAACGGCATCTTTCTCTCATTAGAGGCTTTTATGTGAACACAAATGCTATTTCGGAGCCGGGCAGTTGGCCGGCTGCTGAGCCCCTGTGCTGTTTCCAGCAGTCCCAAGCCGTGGCCTAATACAGCTATGTGAGAGTGGGGTGAGGCCCTAAGGCCCTGACTTCTCCACAGCCCCAAAACTCAGGACTGGGGCCAGGACTGGGGGACACCATGCCTGGACAGGGATTGCATGTGGGGAAGCTGAGTCTCTGGTAGAAGCCAGATAGAAATTCCTTGAGAGTCTCGATATTGAGTCCCCCTTGAGCTATTTCTTCGTGGCCATGACCCATATCAGGAGGGATGCCCCAGTGAGCAAATTTTAGGTGCAAAGTGAGATGTCCAGAAGGGGTCTCAGGTGAGGTACTTAGGGAAAGGGCTGAGGCAAGTTTTGTGGATAGTTGGAACCTGCCAGTTCTACAAAGGCTTCTGAGCCAGAAAGGGATCAGGTTGTTCAAGAGAAAGGAGGTTAGTATCCTAGGGCACAGATTTTTAGGAAAGGTGGAGGTTTAACCTGAGGAGCAGTTGAACTTTGGGTGGGCTATAGGGCCCCGAGTCTGGTCTGAAGCCAAGGTTCCTCTTCTTGACAAGAGGGAATGATGCTGCAAGACTTTGGTGAGGGGAAATACTTCCGGGGCCTACCTTGAAGTTAGTGCCTCATCTCATGGATCAGATAGAGGGAGAAGGTATCCCTGGAATCCAGAAGAGGGAGTTGATAACAAACACCCTGCCTGGCAATGGACTAGCAGGGAACAGGATGGCACTGGCTGCACTTGACACTAGAAATCTGTCCTTGCCCCTACACCATCTCTCTGACCGCAGCTTGAGTTGACATTACCTTTTCCTGGGAAAAGTTCATGGCAGAGAAGTTTAGAAGCCATTTTGTATCTTTGTTTGTCTATTTGAAGCTTTGTAGTGCTTTCCACTAGGATTTTCTGCAACGATGGAACTGTTCTGTATTTTGTCGTCCAATATAGTAGCTGTGAACCACGTGGGGCCATTAAACTTTTGAAATGTGGCTAGTGAGAGTGAGGAACTGAGTTTTAAATTTTATTTTATTTTAATCAGTCTGAATAACTGTATCTAGCTCATTGCTACAGTACTAGATTATGTGCACAGCACAGAATTGGAGGGTACTAAGAATAGCCATATCTGGGGCCCCTGCGGAGGGTCAGAACTTTTTGAGATTAAAAATTATCAGTTTCACTTATGGATGAGACAACTGACACTTGGTGACACATCTCAGTGAGAGGAGATACATGTGTTCAAGGTCACACAGCTGGGATATGGCTGATCTGGCATCACACAAAATCCCTCTGGCCTCCCACTTCTTGGTTCTGATACGAAGTAGTTGATCACCTGAGGCTTTGAGCAGATGGAAGCAACGACTTGCAGGATAAGAGCTGTTTCTAGAATCTCCCCCAAGGCCTGCCCGGTTGGCTTTTGGTATCCTCCCAAAAGTGGGGTTTTGTGTGGAAAATCTGAGCAAATCTCTGCTAAACTGTTTTGGAGCACAGTGAAGGTAGAGGGGCACAGCCAGGAAGGTGGGGGTATTAGGGAACAGTGCCTTCCATTTCTTGCCTTCAGAGCAATTTTTGAAGTTTTCTTTCCCCCTCTTTTGGTATCTTGCTAAGTCCACAGAGCTGAACTTTCGCATATTCAGTGTTCAGTGAAGAAGAGCAGGCCAAGGAAATATGGAAAAGACAAGGTTCTGGAGGAGCTTAAATTATGAGTGGCTGTAAGACTTGCTAAGGGAAGCTGGATAATAGGTAGCCTTCTGGGTGTGGTAGGGATAGAGTCTTCTGATAGGGAGGCACTGGATGTGCTCTTCTGAGTGAAGGTCAACTATTCATGGCATCATGCAGATGATCTTCCACTAACAGTCAATCAAGACTAGTATAAATGCGTGATCTCTACTCTTGAGGAAGAATGTAGGGAATGAAGACTTCTTGGCCCACCATGGTTGGGAGTTCTCTCTCCTGTAATCCCACAGTACCACGTGGGGCTACCTCTCCTGGGTGGTGGTGACTGTATATGGCCATGGAGAAGAGTTTACACTCCAGTGTCATAATACACATGCTCAATGGAGAAAAAAATGCTTAAATACTTCAGTGAAGAAGTCAGGAAACCTGCATCTTGCTAAGACCTATGAAACCACACAGAACAGGTTGCAGGCAATACTATGAGAGCTGGCTCCAAACCTTTGAAATGCTGAGACTCATATCTGCCTCATTTATTTCCATAATTTCCCACAACCAGTCATTTTTCTTGAACTGTTCATTGTATGAACCAAAAGTCTGACTGATGACCAAATTCCCCCCGGACAGTGGTCTTCTGGTGTAGGGACCCACCACTTGGCAGAGCTTTCTCTGTATGGGGCCAGATCTTGCTCATCTTTCTGCCCACTGTGACCAGTCTGACCAAGAGAAGGTGTTCCTTAATGTAAGCAAAAGGTATTAATTAGCAAGAGAGGAAGGATCACAATTGAGTAGGTCAGAGCAAGACACAGGGGCTTGGTTTACAGGACTAGGGCCTTGGGTTTCTAGGAAGAGAAAGATCTTACTGCTAAAGTTAAGGATGGACCATCCTCAAGGCTCAGGAGGGGAGGGCAGAAGCTATCCTGTTCTCCCAAGGGATGGTCTGTACACGGGTGGGAGCTGCATGAAGCTTCTCTAACCCATGCCAGCAGAGAGGCTAGCCTACTCTGGCTCTACCTTTCTTCTTATCTGCCAAAAAGAAAGATACTTGGCCTGGTCACACCTGCCTTCTTGTGTTTGTGGGCCCTGGTTCATCTGCTGGGCTGTCCCCAGCTGTCTGTGCCTCTGGTGGTGGTGGTGGCGGCAAAGCCTGGTAGGTGGTCAGATAAAAGTTCAGTGTGCTTGGGCACATGACATGGTGACCAGAAAATATACTCAGATTCTTCTGTGGTGGCAGTTTATATTTGGAGAAGTACTCTGGTTACTGTTCTCTGCCATCAGCTGCTTAGACTGGGACTTGCTAGGAAAGGGCATGAGGCACTGAAGAAAATGCCCCAGCACATGTAGTGTATGGTTGAGACCTTCTGTTTCCTCCTCTGCTGGTTAGGCAAGCTGGCCCTTGGGTGTGTGTGGTACACATGAGATCCAGCTTACTCTCTGGATCCTGGGTAGCCCCTCTTCATGGAAGCCTTCTCAGACTTTCCCTACTACCTGACCAGCCTAGATGAGAGGCCTTGTCCTATGATCTCTGTGTCCTGCTTTCTGTGTCAGACAGTATGCTAGAGATGATTACAAGCCTCCCTTAGTGCTCTAAGAATGCTTAGTGAATGAAAGTGTAAACTGGTTCTCTCATTATCTAAAATTTACCATATGGGCTTTGAAGGGGTAGTGGGTTCTGTAGTCTCCACCACCAGGCCCAACCTGCGATGGGCGCCCAAGGGCACATTTGGTGGCTAACTTGAAGCCAATGGATCCCTTTTATTTCATTTTTAGCTCCAGGCCAAGGCTCAGAGGGGGTATAGAGGAAAAGTCATCCAGTTCTACTGGTAGTTTTGGAGGTGGAGAGAGCCTGGATTATGTAGTGAGAGACTTAGGTTGGAATCCTGGCTCTGTCCTTAATCTGTCTGGGTGAACTTAGACAAATCTCAACTTCTGTATGCTTCAGAGATACCATTTTTTAATTTGGAATGAATCATAATCGCACCTACTGTGTTGGATTGTTGTGAGGATTAAATTAGATATCTATTGTGTGTACAACACACGTCCTGATGTATTGTCAGCACTTGGCAGTAGCTACTGTCGTGAAAAAAAATATTGGTTTTATTAGTGTTAGGCATATGCTAGGAGCTAAAGACACAAAGAGGTGTAAGGACAATCACTCATCCTAACAAGCTGGCTGTGTGAATTGGGACTTCAAGGCACACAAGGAAGGCCCAGTGCTCTGATGGTGGCATCCATGGCCGCACAGTTAGTGCACACAGGAAGAGCTTTTCCTCATTCACAACAACTTGCTGAGAGGAGAGTTCTCAGATGGAGAGATGGCCTTGAGGGAACAGTAGCACTTAGGTAAGTGAATATAAGGAGAAAAGTATTCCAGGGAGGAGTCACAGGACATGCAAAGACAGAAGAAAGAGAGGACAGAGGTTCTCTTGGGGCCTCTGGCCGGAGAAGGTAGACTTAGAAAGTTGTTAGAGGGGTCGGGCTCAGGAGGGTCTTCAGTGCTAGTACTTGTCCAGAGCTAGTGGACTTGTATTCTGAAGCAGTGGAGCCACTAAAGATCTCTGAGAGGAAGGGGCCAGGTGGAATTTTGGAACTGTTTATCCAGAATAACATGGTTTGAATTCTAGTAGTACCGTCAAGAAGGAGAGTTAAGCTCACAAAACTTGAGGCATCTAATCTGGGTAAGGGTAACAGGTGGTTTCACAAATAAATTTTGAATAACAAAGTGACAAGTTTGGTATATCTGCCTCCATTTCCTTGATGACCTTGAATGCCTTGCCTACTCCTCTTGCCTCCAGGATCTCCCTGGGACCCACAGGCCACCTCAGCATAGCCTCCAAGGCATTGTGCATGCCAAGCCCTCTGCCTGGATCTTACCAGTTCACCCCATTTGTACCACTCCCATCTCCCTCCCTCCCTGCTGACCACCCCATCTGGATGGCTCTGTACACCGTGTTATCTTGGCAGTCTTTACACCCCTTGATGCTGCATGCTCTTGGCTTTTCATTTGCTTGTTTGTTTCCTACTGGTCTCCCTCATTGGACTGCCAACTGCATGGGGGCAAAGACTTTGTCCTCACTGCCTAGCACTCGGGAAGGCCCAATGACTATTTATTGAGTGAATAAATGATAGGTGGAGGAGATGTTGGTTTTAGAAGGCCTGGGTTGACATGTTCCCCAAGGAGGTTCTGGGAGGAGGGGGCAGGGCTTTGCACCCAAGCATGGACTTCTGCAAGTGACTCTCCCTTGGCTACTGGTGACTGGATGTGGCCCTGAACTCTGCAGGGTGATGAAGGAATGTGAAGAGAAAAGTCATGGCTTGGAGGGTTGATGGCTGTTGTGTAGTGCTGGGGAAGGGCCCAAGGCTCGGGAGGTAGAATTATCTCTGCCTCTAGGCTCCTGTCCCACTTTATTGGGTGAAAGGGATTGTGAGCAGGTGTTCTCAGAAGAGGAAGACAAGAACCTATTGTGCTGAAAGTGACTCGGGGAGGCCCTATCCTTATAATTCAGAAGGCTCAGTGAGGTCAAGTCACACAGCTCATGAGTGACAGAAACCCAAAAACCTAAACCTGACTTTCAGGCCAATTTTGAGACTTTTCCCATAAAGGATATTCACTCATTCATTCATTCAATCAATATTTATTGAGAATCTGCTCTGTAATTGTTTCTTTTCTAAATGTTGGAGCTACTGGAGGACACAAAAGTAAATGTTTGCTTTTATGGGGCTTCCAGCCCGCTAAGGGGTTGGACATTTAAGTATGAATACAATGGCAGGCAGTACGCTTGCCTTTCAGGTGTTCTGCTGGAAGTGCTGGTATGAATGCACAACTCTGTTAATTGATCTTGACTTATCCAAAAATCAAAGCCAAGATCATCCTGGAAGCCCTTGGATGATGGGAAGAGAGAAATAGGCTCATGGAGTCTTCTAAGAAAAGGAGTTTGGCTTTCTGCTTGAGTGAGGGGCCAGGCAACACTCAGTCCTCTCCCTGGGGCAGAAGACCCTCTGACAGGAGGGTTTGGGGCAGCCCACTGCCTCAGAGTGCCTGGTCCTGCTGTCACCCTCCTCCCTGTCTCCGCAGCTGTGTGCCAGCCTCCCTGCCAGAATCGAGGCTCCTGCAGTCGGCCCCAGCTCTGCGTCTGCCGCTCAGGCTTCCGTGGGGCCCGCTGTGAGGAGGTCATTCCTGAGGAGGAATTTGACCCCCAGAACTCCAGGCTGGCCCCTCGACGCTCAGCAGAGGGATCACTCAACCTTCGCAGGAGCAGTGCTGCCAGAGGAAGTCCCATGGCCAGAACACAGCCATTGCTACCACAGCTGCCACCCACAACAACTGGGTAAGTTGCCTGCTTGCTGGGACCTCTGAGTGCAGGACTTGGCGCTCTCTCTCTGGAGGAGCTTCTTCCTCAGGACAATTTAAAGGCTGGTATTGTCCTTCCTTCTCTTCGCTTCACTTGCCACCCTTTCCCTGCCCCTTTGGAGCTGTGAGCAGGGGAGCAGGTGTTGGAGTTGGCAGGGGCTTTGCCAGGACGGGCCAGGCCAGGCCAGGTGGAGGGTGGAAGAGGTGAAATCTTCCCTCTTCGGTGGCCCAGAAAAAAGATGAGAAGACCCTGCCTCAGAGTCTCTTGGTTCTAGTCTTGGCTTTGTTAATTGCTAAGTAGCACCCCTAGCCTGTGTGTCTTTGATCCCTTATCAGGCAGGAGGGGCAGTGCTAATTTGATTTTGTGGAATTGCTATGAAAATTAAATTATTTAATAGAAGGAAAGTGCTTAGAACAGGATCCAGTGCATGTGTGAGCTTTTTCTGAATGTTGTTTACCTCTCTCCTCCTCCTCTTTCCTTCTGTTACCTCCTCCTCATCCTCTGTGATCTCTGAGCTGCTGGGAGAAAAAGCCCCCTCCACCGAACCACCAGCCAGCCTGTCTCCTTAGAGAGGAAGAGAAGGGGCACGTGGGAAAGACAGTAGAATAATAGTGGACAAGGGAGCATTCACGGTCAGGAGTCCCTGGCTTGCTTGCCAGCCAATCTGGCTCCACTTTTTCTAGCTCAGGACAGGAAATCTGAACTTTGTAAACTGGTCCATTTCTAGGAGGCTGTGTTTTCCTTTGGTTTTTCACATTGATTTTTCCATTTGCTTCTACTGAAGAAGTACTTTCTGAAATATTGCAACTTGGTCTTGCTGAACTAAGGGGAAAAAGGATTTGCTGGCTCCAAGGCTGGCAGAACTGGAGAGAAGACCGACCTAGAGGGCAGGTCTCCTGTAGGAAAGATCAGGAGAGACTGAGTTGGAGGGAGATAAAGGAAAAGAGGTAGAGCTGTCTAGTGATTCTGAAAGGGGGTGGAGCAGGCAGGACAGAGACCTGGTAAGGTAGAGAGCTCCAAGGTTCTGAACGCTCAACTAGGTGATTCCCAAGGGAAGTTAGAAGCAGGAGGAAAGGAAGGATGGATTTAAGCTGAGGCTTAGGGAGTTCCATTGTCAAAACCAGAAGAGCCAAGCCCTAAAGCGAAGGCCTGGGGAAGCTGGGACAGAAAAATGAACAAAGCCAAGGGCAGGTGAACAGCACAGAAGGCCTGGGATGGGCTGTGAACCAGACGGCATGGCCTGGAATTTATTCTGATTGATACCAACTGTGGGATCCAGGTAGGTGGGAAGAAGTGCCAGCTCACATGCCATCTGGAGCCTGATGTGCACATAATCCTCACAGTTTGGCTTTCTCTCTGCAAGAGTCTTTTGATTTGTGATTTCCATTTGTATATACTGCATTGGTTTTCTGTATGTTAATGTTTGATTGGTAAGCCACTCTGCCCCTTGCACTCAAGTCAGAACCATTTGACACCCTGCCTCATCTTCCTGCCCATCCTACTCCTTATCCTTCAAAGTCCAGTCCACTTACTCCCCAAAATCTCCTCAGTCCTGTCTGCCCAATAATTTGCCCTTTGTAGCACTTTCTCACTAGACAGCACTGGGATGGCCTGTGTCCTGCACCAGTTCCTAGACTACACCTTGGATGTTGCTGACATCCCTCCCTCCCCTGGCTCCTGCCATAGTGCCACAAAAAGTTCTCAATTCATATCTGCTCTTTGACATTTGGTACAAACTACAACTAGTAGATCAAAAGGGCCCAGCTGGCATTGAACTCTCAGCCAATGCCTGGAGCCCAGAGTTCCAGCCTGTGTGCTTCTGAGAGGGCTGGCTGGAGAAGACAAGCCTCTACCAATTCCCAGACAGGGGTTCCATGTTTCCCTTGGGACCATTTTTCACTGTGCTTTGGGATAGTCTGGACCAGGAGCTCCCTGAGGGCAGGGGCAATGTCCTCTTGGTTCGTGAATGTGTTCGCGTACGTAATATCATGCCTGGCACATTGTAGGTTTTAAATCAGTGTAAGTCAAATGAATAAATGAATGGCTGTGAGGAAAGGAGTTTAGGTTGAGAGCTTTCAATCTTATAGGAATTGTAAGAGGCAGTGGAGCGCCAAGGTCCTGGGTAAGGACTCTGGCCTGCAGTGGAACTGCCCTGACTTTCATGGGCTCCTTGGCCAGGGGCTACTGTGATGTTCTTAATGAGCTGCAGCCTCCAGGCCAGCTCAGTCCCTCTCTGCCCCCAGGGCCTCCATGCCGTGAAATCTGGGAAAGTCCAAGAGCCCCACTGTCGGCCACTGTCAGCCCAGCTGTGTTTTGCTTTGGGAGGCCAAGTCCTGCGTGCCTGGTGGTGTCAGACATTTCCTGTGAGCTTGGCCAGGTTTCCCAAGCAGCCGTTCTCTTCTGATAGCAACTTGGACAGGCCCTGCTTGTCCAGACAGAGGAGTGACTTGGTTCAGAGGACATGTTAGGAGTAGAAAGGGGTGTGAGATGTCTGAGGAGGGGAGATGCTGTGGGGATCAGTGATTGTCAGAGGGCTCCTTCTGAAAAGCACAAGGAAAAGGCCAAGAGATATGTTGCAGGGCTAGACGAGAGGGAGGGGGTAGGAGAATGTCAGGCAGCAGGCAGGATGCCCTTCACACCAGGCATGGTCTGATGCCCAGCAGGCTGAGGGGGCCTGCCTGAACACTGACCCAAGCCCCAGGTCCAGGCTTCTTAAGGTAGAGCAGAGGGTATGCCTACCTGGGAAGCAGCAGCGGGCCAGTAGGCCAGGGTCCTTGAGAGATGAGAGAGAGGACTGCGTACAATTATCAGTGACCATCAGGCTATGGGAAACTGGTTTAGACTGGTATGGACCCCCTATGGAAATCTTTGGGAAACTGATTTGGCAAGTCTGGAGTGAGCACCTCTAATGTGAACTCAGGTGAGGTCCTTGGACCACATTTTCAGTATGAAGCTTTAGATCCTGGGCTTTGGATTCAGATAATCCTAGGTTCCCATTCCGGATTTATCACTTAGCAGCTTGTGGCATTAGGCATACGTTCTAACCTCTCTGAGCCAAAGTCTGTACCCAGTGGGGTTTTGGGAGGATTAAATGAGATCATGCAAATAGAGCACTTTTTAAGGTGCATAATAGGAGTTAGTGTTTAATAATTATTAGCCCTTGGCAGGCAGATTGTCTTTGCCAGGGGGTCTTGGGTGGCAAGGAGGACGTGGCAAAGAGAGAAAACTGTGCAGAGCATGGAGTGCATGCGTGTGTGTGTGCGCTCGCGTGCGTGAGTGTGCATGTGTGTGGGATTCAGGGCAGTTGTAGTCAGCAGATGCGGTACCAGCAACATTAGTGGCTTAGGCTAACTGGGTATGTTTATACTACAAGGACGGTTATCACCAGCCCCATGGGAGAGGGCTGAAGGGAGGTGTTGAGAACATGAGAATCTTCCACTCAGTGGGTTTGCTATTCAGCTAGACTGGGGGCCCTAGTGGCTGAGCCCTGGGGTGTCCTGAGCAGGCTTGGTCAATGCTTGGGCAATCAGGGACCTGGAGGACTTGCTGAGCAGGAAAGCTAGGGTGGGGTTGTCTAGGGAGCTGTGCCCACTGTGGGGTTTGGGAGGCTCCTGGCAGGCTTTCCCCCCACCACACACAAAGCCTTCTTTTGACTGTCCAGTCCCTCCTTCACTTCTAAATTTCCTTTCTGCACATCCCACCTCTGAACACATCCACTGTGTTTATTCTGTGTGACTGCCAGAACAAAATTAGCAGTTTACACAATACATATTTGTAGTATACAGTTCTATAGGTGAGACATCTGACACGGGATTTGGCAGGTTGAAATGAAGGCACCTGTGGCAGGAGCCTCTAAAGGAGAATTTGCTTCCTTACTCAGGTGGTTGGCATATCTCAGTTCCTTGCAGATACCAAATGAGGTCTCATTTCCTTGCTGTCACTCGAGGGCTGTTCCTACCATCTAGAATGACACCCATGCCTTGGCTTGTGGTCACTTTCCTCTACCTTCAAAGCTTCCGGCAGCAGATGCACTTTTCAGATGTGAACCTCCGTCCTCCCTGGGCCTTAGGTTGTCTCCTTCTTCTTCACATAAAAGCCCCTATGATGACACTGGGCCCATGTGAAGAATCCAGGACATGCTTCCTATTTAAGGTTAGGTGACTAGCCATTTTAATTAAAGCTACATTTTAGTTTGTCACTTAACGTAGCACACTCAAAGATGTAACTAACACCAGCAGTTGAAGATTGTGAGGGACAAATCACAGCCACGCCTTTAATCCACTCCAGCCAGGACCTTTTTATCCAAAGTAAGACAGCTCCATTTTATCACTGGGTTTGCCCACAAAACCTTTCTGACCTCTGACTTTGACCCTTACCACATAGTCTCTGTGTTCACTCTGCTTCTGCCACATTGACCAGCTGGGTTTTCCTGAAGCTTCCACCTCAGGGCCTTTGTACTTTGATTTCCCCTGCCTACACAGGCTTCCTATGGGCAAGGAAAGATGGGGTCTCTTTCCCTAAAATAGGTGGTCTCTAAATCTGGTGGAGCAAGCAACCTCTCAGTAGACCACTGCACCACTTGTCACTGCAGCGGACACTCAGGCATCGTTTCTTGAGGGAAAATAGTACCGGAAAGACAGCCTCCTCACTGAAAGAATGGGGGTTTTTGCCCCTAGAGGCTGACAGTCCAGAATCAGGAAGGAGGTACCTGAGAAGACAGGCACCGTAGCAGACACCAGCATGGCTAGACCAGTTTACTAACTTGTACATTATGTTCTCTTCCTCTGTCACCAGCAACAAGGGCTGAGATGGCAGGAGAAAAGGGTCAGGGCTGCTGAGGACATGTCTCCTGAGTTGGGATTCAGCTTGACAGGAAATAGACTCTTTGGGATTGGCATGGGGGGAGCACAGATTGTTTCCTGGCTCTGGAAGTGCTGGGTGACTCGTAGGTCAAGTCTGATGGTGGAAGATGGGGCAATGTGTAGGTGCCAAGTGGCAGCTCAGTGTGTGTGTGTGTGTGTGTGTGTGTGTGTGTGTGTGTGTGTGAAGAAAAGCATGGGATTTGGTGTCAAGCAGAATTTAAACCCTGATGTCCTCACAGAACAAGTATGCAATCCACTTTACCTCCCTAAAGCTCACTTTCTTTGACACAGAAGAAAAGGTCACAGAACGGTTGGGAGAATCTATGGAAATAATGCACATAGAGTGCCGGATGATATGATTGGCACATAGCAGGGACAGTAAAAGCTAAATCTCATCACTTCTCTGCTTATCCCTGGCAAATGTGGGCACCCCATTTGCCAGGATATGTTTTCTCTCTGTCCTGAGATCTGAGCGTATAGATGGGAAAACAGAGGCAGCTCAGGAGTTGATAGATTATGGGCCTCCCCTGAGAACTCAGGAGATCCTAATGCAAAGCCTATCTGAAGGTTTGCCTGAGCCCTCCATGCCTGGCTTCTGTTGCAGCTACCTCCTGTCCTCTGTCCCCTCCAAGACTCAGCATGCTGCCACATGCCTGTTTACTCCTGTGTACAACATGGCTTCCTGATTACCCTCCTTCCTCCTTGTTCAAGTCCTTCACACTCAAGACCATTTTCTGACTCCTCTGGGACATAACAAGAGATTGAATCATGTTAGAAAAACACCTTGGGAAAGTCCATTGCCTTTCCTGGCCTCAGTTTCATATTTGTAAAACAGAAGGACATATTGGACTGTCCCTAGGTGCAGGAGATAACGATCTCAGCTTCCAGCCTCCAGCTCAGCCCCACTTTCCATTCTGATGGTCAGTGTGCTTACTGTGCCTTCCACCCATGTCCAGGGTCATGACAAGGACACCTGAGTATTTTACCAGGGCAGACAATCCTCCTTGCGAGGGACAGTGGGATGGAGCAATCTGCACATCTTCCTCACAGCCGTGGGGCAGTCAGTGTCTCCCAGTTGGATTGGCCTTATCGGGGCCACTGAGGCTCGAGCATCTTTCTTCTTTTTCCTTTGCTAACACCCCTCCCCGACTACCCTTCGCCCTGCCACCGTTTCTTGGCTTGTTTTAACAATTCTGAATCACAACCTTTTTCCTGGATTTTTCTGAATTTCCTACCTCTTAAGACATTGAAAACACTATTTTGAAAAGACATAGAATTTGGAGACCCAGTTTTGCTTCCAACCTGGGCCACTTCCTAGCCTCGTGACTTTAGGCAAGGCAATGAACTTTACAAAGCAATAATGTTTCTATCTGTGAAATGGGAAGGATAACTCACTGGGATATTATAAGGATTAACTGAGGCAGTGTGTGGGAAAGATGTGTGAGCTGTGGTGTGCCTTGCAAATGCTCTGTTGTCATCCAGAAGTCCTGGCAGTGAGCCAAGGGATTCACTAAGGATATGTATGTCACTTTAAGAAGAAACTACTCTGTAGTGAGAAACTATTCATCCTTTCTGATCACTGTTCATTATTTTAACCTATGGTTAACTCTAGCTGCCAGACACACTGCCAGGGAATAGCCTTCACAGCATAGTCCCTATGACAAGTACCCCAAGAGTTGTGTAGTACATAACCTGTGCGGCATATTTGGTGATCCCTGCCTGGTTTCTTCCCAGGAAGAAGATGTCTCCTATTTCCTCACTACTTAATATAGTCAGCCCTCAACTTGAGAGAATTTTTATCTTTTTTTTAAAAAAAAAAATTCACAGTACTTTTTATTTTCTATTTTCTGACAAAGCATGTAATTTTCTGGTTTATTATGTTCATTTGTCATTTGTTTTTCTCCAGTTACTCTAATAATATGTGAGCTCCTCAAGGGCAAGGATCTTGGTTTTGTTCGCTGATGTACCTCAAACTCTGAGGAGAGTAGCCAGCATACAGTAGACTCTCAGCCAGTCACTACTAAATGGGCTGAATGGATGTCCCTGCCTTGGTGTGTTCTCTGTTGGGGCCTGGAACTAGGGAGACCGTTTGGGGTTTATTCCCTTCTGAGTTGGCACTTGGGCACATCCCCTACCATGTCATTGGTGGGAGTTTTTTTTATTTGCTGTGGTACTGGAGATTGAACTCATGACCTTCACTCTGAACTATATACTCAGCTCATTTCTATTGTTTATTTGAGACAGGATCCTGCTAGGTTGCTAAGTTGTCCAGGCTAGACTCAAACTTGTGTTTCTCCTGCCTCATCCTCCCAAAGTGCTAGAACTATAGGTTTGTACCCCTAGGCTGGGTTTGATGGGAGATTTGAGCTTCTGGCCTGCTGCTTTCCTGTAGTCTGTGGTTTGCTGGCAGAGAAAGCTATGGATATTTTCCAATTTCCTCTCCAAATTCTTCATCATTCTCATCATCAAAATCAGTGAGATTTATTTCACTCTTGCTGTGTTTCAGACATAGTACAAGTTGACCCTACTCTTCCCCCCACCCCATGCCTCCCAGCTCAGTGACATGCAGGAAGTAGATGTTGCACAAATACCTTTTGGCCACTTGTGTTGAACTAGTGGAGTACAAATGGAGGCGGGGGCTGTACTTGTCACTGGATAGGGGCTGCATCTACGAGCAGAAAAGCAAAGAAAGTCCCCAGCGCTCACTGCAGCCTGATGGTGGGTTGGGACTTAGAGCTGTGATGGAGGATGTTTGGGTTAGGACTGGGTAGGACTGGGGTTGTGGTTAGGGTTACATTCAATTTAATAATGGAGTGGTGGTTAGGCTGAGATTAGAGGTACAATGTTTGTGGCCTTCGGGTGAGGTTTCACTCGGGTAGGGTTGTGGTTAGGGTTATAGTAAAGTAGAATTTAGGGTTGTGAGCGTTTTGAAGGTGGCACAGCTGTTGTTTTAACCTACCATCTGTGGAGCCTTAATGAGAAAGCCAACACTTTATGGGCTCCACATAACTTAGTACTCAGGACACCGTGGGACAGAGGTGAGAGTATAGGTCATGGGTTAGTTTCATCTGATTCTCTGGCTCCCCAGTGGTTAGACATTGGAGTTTTTTCACCCCCCTGAGTCTGAGTATCACATATTGCTTCTTCTGCTGCTGCTAATACTGGCTACTCAAGGTTGTGGTCTGAATATAAAAGAATATGCAGTGGCCAGAGGAATAATAGCAAGCTCAAGGCCCTGAGTTCAATTCCCCAGCACCACATAAGCTGAGTGTGGTGGTGCACACCTGTAATCCTCATGTTCTGGAGCAGGAGTATTGCTTTGAGATCGAGGCCCAGCTGGGCTACATATGAGTTCAGGACCAACCTGAACTACAAAGATAGACCCTGTCTCAAAAAAAAAAAAAAAAAGATGGAGAAAGTTCTGAGTCCCAGTTCAGTGCTCATTACTCGATAGCAAATGACTTTTCTTGTTTTCATCAGTCAAAGTTCTGACAGGAAAGAACGGGCACATACCACGGAGACAATCCTGTGAAGGGCCTGTTTCCAAAGGCGCGGCAGGGGTAGAGGATAGTGGGTATCAAGCGAGCTATATAGGAAAGCCATGAGCCTCCAGGTCCAATAGCGAGGAGCTGAGTAAGCTGGAACTGAGAGCAGTACAGCTAGAGGAGAAGGCCACCTCCAGGGCTACCCCAGACTCCATCTGCAGTGCCTGTGGGGACGTAGTGGGAGGATGGGGTACCCACTCACTCTTCCTGCCCTTGGACCTCTGTGGGCGGCGGGTCCCCATTGACCAAACCAGGCTGGAAAGCAGGGGTGAAGGAGCCTCCCGGGGTGTGCAAACGCCAGCGGGTGACCGTCAGCACATTCACCAGTTCACGGTGCACTGTGAGGAGGCTACTCTTTCTTGCCACCTCCCCAGCTCACAATGGGGAGCTGAGGACAGCTTGCGCTCATCCTCATTTTGCTGAACAGTCTCAGGGGTGGTGAGTGCAGCACGCACAGAAGCACCCCACCTAGCTTGGGAGCTGCAGAAGACTGGGACAGGCAGACATCCAGGAAATTTTCAGAAATTTTCAGAAAGCAGGAGGGCCTGTGACAGTACTCCTTGCTGCCAGGTGTGGGGTGCAGAGGAAGACTGTCAGCTTCAGGAAGACGTTAATATATGTGATTTTCAGCATCAGGCTTGAAAAAGTAGTAACAATAAACAGAGCATGCTTGTGGCTGTACTCTCTGCGATTAGCTGACTTAAGTCCTCTAGGATTTCTGTCTGAAGGAAAAGGTTAGGGAGTGAGAGACAAGAGGGGAGGGAAGGAAGGTCGAAGCTCTTTTTCAGATGCCCTGGGATGGAGTGTCCCAGCAGGCTGCTTTTTTTATAGAATTCTGGCTCCTGAGTGTCACCCAGGAACAGGGGTAGGGAGGCAAGGTGACAGTAGGCCAGCTTGAAAATTTTGGGGACAACATGCCTCAGATGCCCTAAAGGAGGTTTCTTACACCCTGCGACTTCTCCTTTGGAGCTCTAGGTTTTCAAATATGTATCAGGTTTCACCACTTGCACGGAATGCAGAGGAAGTTTCTGATTTATGGGCCCAGTAGTTTTTCCAGTTACTCCGTCTGTAAATCTGCCATCAGTTAATCCATTTGCCCCTGTCAGAAAAGGCACTATGAGCTTCCTAGGTGAAAATCACTTGAGCAAAGTAAAGCAGTATTATGATAACAGTAATTTTTAAAGATTCTGCAAAGTACACTTGTTTCCATTTTCAGAGCTTACTGGGTCTGTCCAGCCTCCTCCTTCCCAGGTCACGGCGCGTGGATGCACATGCATGCGTGCCTTTGCAGAGGGGCTGGAGGTGGAGATCTAAGCTTAGTGGGATAATTTCCCAGGAAGGATTAGAAGGGGGAAAATGGGTGAAATGCAGTTCTGTGATGACCTTGGAAAACAGATGCTTTTAGGACCCTGAGGGGTGTGCCTATCTGCCTGTCTGCCCCTCTGCCTGCGGATGACATAGTGAAGGTTGCTAAATGGCTTCCAATAATGAAATGGGAAAACACATAGTTCTTTTGTTAGCCACATAGCTGTGGTTTTGTGTCCGTGATTCATTGTGGAAGTGAGTAGCTGGGACAGGCATTCTGTGGGACTTTTTTCTTCCTCTTCATCTTTTTTCTCCTAAAAAAATATTTGCAAAAGTTCTAAAATTCAAGGAAGTAAGTGTTTTTTGAGGAGAAAAATCTCTGCTCCTTGCAAAACAAAGATGACAAATCAAAACCTCTGGAGCTACCACATTTCTGCTCCCAGCCGGTTCCCCACATAGCATTTTCCTCCTGGGGCCTCAGGCCCTGGCCACAGTCTCACTTGTCCCCTGCCATGGGCCCGCCAGGGTTGTGGGTTGCATCAGAGGCATGGTGAAGGAGTCTGGTACTGCCCATGAGGCAGTGTTCTTTTTAAGTCCCTCACCAGGCAATACCTTTCCCAGGGTCCCTTGCTTGGGGGAAAATGGATTCCATGGTTCTTTTTTCAGTGGAGGTCAGAGGTCAGACTCCCTACAAAATGCAAGAGTGTGAGAGGGGGGAATTGTGCACTAGCTTATCTTACCAGTAAGCCTGGGTTTGAGACTCAGCATTACCATTTAATAGTGGTGCCTCGTAGAGCATGAGAGCTAGTCTTGGGGACCTCTGCTTTCTCACTTTTAGGATGGGACTGGCCATCCCTGCCTCATGGAACTGTCAGGAGGACTTACAACTATGTATAAGTATACTTGGTATCTTTTAGGCCTTCTGTGAATGACATCCATTCTGACTTTCCCCCAGCTCCAGAACTACCTGAGCCTCTTGTTTATATCAGAGCAGAAACAGCAGCCACAAGAAGCTCTGGAGAGTTTTCCCAGAAACTTCAAGGCCTTTCTACCTCTGGTGGGCTTTATGTCATGTTCAAGGGTCATGAAATCATCCACAGAAAGCAGGCAGGGGTTAGACCTGGGACGCTATCTCCCTCTGCACTTCTCTGCGAGGTGTGGCCTGGAAGGTTAACAGCCTCTCTGTGCTTTAATTTCTTTTTCATCTCCAAAATAGAAGATGAATCAGTGAGCATCTATGTTCACCCCTTTTTCAGAGGTTAACCCCTTTCCTATCTGAGCATTGCCTCTCTTTCTACCCTGTCATTCATGTTGGGGCCTTTTTATGTCATTATTTTTGTGCATTTCATAAGAGGGACACCCATCTGTAGTCAGTCTTTTGTGCTTGGTCCATTTCACTAATTCTCCAAACCCCATGGTTTTAATGCATTACAAAATTTGGAATTCATATATTTGCAAAAAATGTTAATTTTTACGTCATGTGAATTTTTTTACCACAATAAAGTTATTGTTTAAAAAATAAGAGATGAGAGCTCCCATAGCACTGGGCTATTGTATTGATCAAGCATACCAACAAATGCAAAGGGCTATGCAGAAATAAAAAAATATAGTATGCCTTAGCAGGCACCTGGCCCTTTGTTAACAATAGATTAGGAGATTTAAGCTACCAGTTGCTAATCAAAGACCTTAGGCTGGAGTTCTAGCTTCCAAAAAATCTTTCGTTGTGGTCCTGAGGTAAAATGATCAGGAAGGACAGGCTTAATTACAGGCAATCAGGACTTTGACCAGGGACAGAGGAGCCTGTTCTTGACCTAGGGCTCCAGCCCTGTTTGTGTGCATGGCATTGTCCAGGCAGGTCCAGGAATGGTGGAAACTCATCTGAAGCCATAGGCCAGCCTTACTGAGCAAACCAGCCCTTTGCAGACACCATCTAGTTTAGTACTGGGGACACCATGGCACAGTGGTTGAGAATATGGGTCATGCATTGTGCCTGAGGCCAGACTTGCTTGACTGTGTGTACATGTGTGTGTACATGGGCATGGTGGCAGCGGAGGAGTGTCAAGGGCTGTGGGCCAGGGACTCAAGGGTTCAAGAAATGGATATCTCATGACCAAGTATTTGTTGGCGAAGTGCTGATCCCAGGTTCTCTGTGGTTTTGGGAAATGGCCCTCACTCAATTTCTGCAGCCTCAAGTTCTTCCTTCTCCCTCTTCCACCTCCTTTAATCTCTTGTAGCTCTTTGCCAGGCCCCTTGGGGCCCTGCCTGTATTCTCACTCCCATTTAATGGTTTTAGCCCTCCAACCACTTTTGGATTTCATATACTCCTTTATAATTCAGACAACACCTCCACGGTAGCTTATTGTGAAAGCTGGTGAGTTGAGAACTCAGCTGTGGTAATGGAAGAAACACCTAGAGCTTCAGAGCCCAGCATACCTGAGCTTTAAACCCTCAGTTATGAGACACTGGGGCTGTGAACAGCTGCTCTCCATCTCCAGACAAATTTCTCAAAGGCCACACTGGGATACTGAGACCTGTCTCTCAGGTTGTTGGGGTTCTTTATAAGGTGATATACATCTGATACCTAGTGCTCAAACTGTGTTCAGTAGTGTGGCTGACACCGTAATCCCTTTATACCCATAGTATATGTTCTTAGACCCCACCCTCTCCAGGGTATGTTAGAAACTGTGGCTAGGACCAAACCATAAAATTTAATCATTCTTCTGTCTTCACTGAGCATTTATCACACACTATGGCAGTAACTGTGGCAGTTTCAGGTGGGATAGCAAAATTAGTACCAATTTTTTTCCTTAACAGTTTCATTGATAGCATAGTTGTAGATCTTAGCAACATCAGCAAAAATTTTTTTCTTTCCTTGTTAAATTAAGATCTCTAATCTTTTTACTTAAAGTTAGCAATTTGGCATATCTGAATTGCTAGCATCACTACACTTGTACTTTGAGGGCAGTGTTAAGTAAAATAGGAGTTGTTCTAACACAAGCACTGTGATTCTGTGACAACTGATTTGACAAACAAGACAGCAAGTGACTGGAGGGTAACATATACAGTGTGGGTACCCTGAACACAGGAACGAATCATCCTGGGTATGACAGAGTGAGATGGTAAGAGATTTTACCAGAATGGCACACAAATTTAAACTTATCAATTATTTATTTCTGGAATTTTCTTTTAATATATTTAGACTGAAGTTGACCTTGAGTAACAGAAATAATAGAAAGCAAAACTGCAAATAAGAGGAATATTTGGCCAAGGCAGATTGTATGGGGAGCACTATGACTCCTAAGACTGCTGCCTCACTTCAGCCTCCCTCCTCGGACCTCAGGTATCCAGAGGAGGAGACATTGCTAAACCAGTCTCACCATCATCTGATTTCAGCTCAGCTGGCTTCCTGTTCTTGGATTTGAGAGCACTACTCTGTCAACTCCCCACTTTAGTACAAGCAGATGTCCTATTCCAATAGCCAGAGGAGGCCCAGGCTCTGGTCTCTTTCTGGCAGCACATCTGCCCACACTTTTGGTCCTTCAGTTCAACATGTCCAGGTACCTGCCCCTCAGCATCCTGTGCAAAGAGGGGTCCCTGCAATTAGCTCTCAAGCTACATCTTCCAAGAGACATTCTGAGAGATAAGCCAAGAATAAATAACCTTCTCCTGTGTAATTACCATACTCCAGCCCAATCTTTTTGCCATTTGTGCTGTGTATGTCCTGAATAGATTTTTTTTCAGACCAGTTAGAAGAAAGAAAGGATGCTCAAAAGAGGAATAATGTTTGAGTAAAAAACTGACAAGAATTGTGCTCAGCAGTGTCCCTGCCTGCCTTCCCACAAACCTCCCACCCCTCCTCCTTCCTTTCCTCTCTCCTCACCTGTTACTCTTCTAGGCACAGGGGCTACTACATGCCATGAACTCGTGCCTTGCCTCCAAGAGCTCAAACCCAGTGATGGCATGTGATACCAGCACACTCAGCCCATGAGGACACTTTTGTGGGTGCTCTAGGGGACAGATAGGGGAACATCCCTGGGCAGCACAGACCACATGCTCAAGTAGGGGACATCAAGAAGTTTTCCATGACCCTCTTTCTAAGAGAACTTTGTTCTTTCTGATAAAAAACACCTTCTTCAAAGCTTCCCTTTTATGCACAGGATGTACAAGATGAGGTCAGGATTTTTGGCCTTCTACAGCAGCCCAGCCCCAGGGTATGGCTCTTAAGCAGAGATAATGTGAGCAATTTAGAGATCAGGCTCCGGAATCAGAATATCTCCAGTATACTTGTATTTGATTCCTACCTCTGTTAGTTATAGCCTGTGTAATCTTAGCTTGCTACCTAGCTTCTTTGTGCCTCATCTATAAAATGAATATAATAATAATGCCTTAATTTCTAATTTTAATGATGATTAATTAACATATGGGAAGTGCCTAGCGCAGTACCTGGCACATGGTAAGCACTAGTGAGCTATTTGCTATTAATATAATCATCTTGGTTCCTCTGGTTTTCTTTTTAACCTGACAGGCCTTGTTACCCCTTTAACATCAGTGCTGACACAGTGATTTGTCCCTTCAAGCTTGTGATTCTTTCTGCCATCCCTACTTGTTCTTCCAGCACTACCTCACAACTCTGAAAAAGCCTTCTGCAGTCTTCCAGCTTCAGGGTTGTACCTGCTCCAGAGGTCTGAAGCATTTGAGCTGGACAGCTTACCTGGCTGTGAGACTCCTGGTGCCTGCAGCTCGCTTAGGTGGTTATGAAATGTTCACATGCAGGGCCTGGTCCCTGGGCTACTGTGTATGGGTGTTCTTGTACAGCTTGCCCAAAGGTGCTGGAAGGAGATGATAGGAGTAAGTCCCTGATCACCTACACCCAGCATATGCTATATCAGCCTGAAAAAGTAGGGCAAATTCTGTCACTGGCAGAGGGACACCTTCTTTAATCCATCTAAAGGCAGTAAGTGTGCTGGTCCTCTCTCTACCCTCTGCTTCCCTGTCTGGATTGTAATCTCTGTGTGGGCAAGATGTCCTGCTCATAGTGCCCAATGGGACTCTGCACCTTTCAGGGACTCAAAAATGCATCTTGGCAGTGGCTAAGTGATGAATTTGTGAAATACAGTTTCCCCACTAGTTGACCAGTCTCCCAAGGGGCATTTGGAGCCAAAGACTTCAGATGCCCATCAGCCCTACTGACTGTGGAAGGGCCTGACTTAGGCCCCCTAAGTGGTTCCAGTGTGATGGGAGAACTGGGAATTCAGAGTTCACGTAATCAGCATTTTGTGGGCAGCAGTAGTGTGCTTAGTACTGTGATGTCTTTGTAGAGAATATAAAGAGGGTAAGACCCAATCCCATCCCTCTGAGTGCCTATGTCTGGCCAACTCCTATGTCTGGGAGGAGGAGGTGGGAGAAAGAGGGCAGTTTTCTAGGAGCGTGACACTTAGGCAAGCTAGGTAGAAGATGAAGGGCATTTCCTGGGCCCTGGGAAGACCTCAAGGCTAAACTTCTCTTCCCATCTCTGCCCCAGGTGTCACACATATGAGTCAAATGCCCAGGCAGCTTGCCCAGCCAGGATAAAAGAAGGCGACACAATGGGCTGAGGGTTTGGCAGATTGGCAGCCTACATGGCAGGCTGCTCAGTGAAAAAATTATTTTCAATTCACAAAGGTATGATGGGTATATGGGGCAGAGGAGAGGGGTGAGGCATTTAGGAGGCTCTGAATCCTTTGGAAACAGAGGCAGAACATACTTAAGGGATGTCTTGAAGGTGGAGATAAGGCCTCAGGCACAGGGTTCGAGTCTCCCTCCTTTACATTCCCCAGGACCTGCAGAGCCAGAGCCTCCCGCTGTCACTTACCTGCCTAGAAACAGGGATGTAATGTTCTCTGGGCAGGAGAGACTCCACCAGGATTATGCCCTTTCCCTACTTCCTATCCTGGCAGAGGCAGCCCTTAGGGTCTGCATGCCAAAACTCTGAGCCTCTCAGACCTGTGTGTGGCCACAGAAGAAGCCAGAGGGCTGGTGCCTCACAGCAGGAGGGTGTGACTTACAGGCAGCAGGTGGGGCTGAGCGAAGCCTTGAGCTGATCAGGGAGGCCAAAGGTTTGAATGAGTGGACATGGCAGGCAGCGCCAGGAGGGATCTTGAGACACCTGGGGGAAGGCTGGCCCTAAGCCTTTCAGGACAGCAGCAGAGAGTTGCGAGCATCAGTGTAGATGATGCCCCATCGGTGTGCCAGGTAGCAGCAGGTGTTGACTCCCACTCAGACACAGCCCCACTTCCTGCCCTGAGGTCTTTGGAGGTATGGCAGCCTAGCCATGTCTGAACTTGGCTGGGTGTGACCTGCCTGGCCAGCCCAGTGGCATGAAGGAGCAGAATTGTGCCAGGGCTCCTACCTCCTGCCTTGGTCTTGCCAGCACTCAGATTCTCAGGGGAGACTGAACCACTCGGGAGGTGCCAGGACATTCTCATGTGGGGAGCTGGTTAGAATAGGAAGGTGTGACGCTGGCCCTTTGGTCCGAAGCAGAGGGTTCTGGGAACACCCTGATCTTCTTTGCCTTCTTCTTCCCTTTCCCTTCTCTGGCCAGTGCCTCATAGCTACCTTCACAGCCTCTTCCCTGTTTGTCCTCTAGCCGTCAATGTTCTCTAGACCCTTCCACCTTTCTCTCTCCCCTCTTACATTTCTCAAAGTGTTAAGGTGTCAGAGCACCTGGAAGTAATAAAGACCACTGCGAACCATCAGTACACTTAATTCCATGATTAGAATTAGCTGGAAAGTGTTTTAATAGCAGAAACTATGACTATCGTCTGTGTGTGAAAAAAAAAATCCCAGCTCTATAGCACATGCATGTGCCCATGAAAAGAGCGAACTGTTGAGTGAAGTACGATGGGCTGTTGCCACAGTTTTCCATTAATATTAGTTTATTGCCTGTTCACTTGTTTAATGTGCACTAGCAGACAAGTGGTAGCAGGCGCCAAGGTTGGGGAAGGATTTATGGGAGTAAAACTTAAGACTGAGACCATGCTGTTCATTAACAGATTTTCCCCTTAAAATGGGAGGTGTTAGCAGAGTGTACTCCCGGGCCCAAGACTGAGCTTGGCTTGTTCTTCACACTCTCCTATGTGTATCAACTCTCTCCCTTAACTCTGCAGTCAGCACCTCCTGTCTCAGGGGCACCGCAGCATCACCGCAACCACCCTGCCCTGGTGTTTCTATAGCCTGGAACGGAACCCTTTCCTGAGGCTTGCCTTCTGGGTATTTCTGTTTTGACATCCATCTTGAAGTTCCAAACACTTATCCTGTACAAAACAGAGCCCACTCTCTATTTCCTGGATTTCGTGGGTTGAGCTCTGAACCCCTGGGAATCCTTCCCCCCATTTGTCTGACCATCTCTGGGAATTGTCTGCATCTCTGTTTTTATTTTTATTTTTATTTTTTTAACTTATTTTGAGACAGGGTCTTGCTTTGTAGTCCAGACTAGTTCTGAACTCTCTATGTACCCACGGCTAGCCTTGAACCCATGGAAATCCTCCTGTCTCAGCCTCGTGAGTCCTGGAATCCAAGTTGTGCACCATGATGCCCAGCTTATATGGTGCTAGGGAATTGAATTCAGGGACTTGTGCTTGGAAGTGAGTGCTTTACCCACTGAGCAATGCTCTCACCTCCTGTGCCTCTGTGTCTTGAATATCCCTTGAATCTCTGCCTTCTTCTTGGTCTCATCCTTAGTCATTGCTAGTCTAGAGTATAGCCAAAGCCTTCCACCTGGCCTCCAGCCTTTTCCTCTCTGATTCACCCACTACCAGAGTAGTAGCCATTCAGATATGCCCGTCCCATCCTGCCCTAGACCACTCGAAGACTTGAAGGGTCTTAAAGCTCATATTGGCTCCTCCCGGGTCCCCTCACATTTGCTGAGGTGCTGGTTCCTTTGCCCAGCATCCATTGGAGCTGAGAGGGGAAGAAGCTCTTGCCTACCCTTGGGCCCAGTGCATGGCATGTGACAAGCAGTGCTTCTTGGCTGAGGGCCAGATCTCTATCTCCAGCCTGATTGCTCTAAGCTTCTTCATTTTGTTATCCCATTTCTACATTTTGTAACATGGCTTTTGCCCTTGGGAATTCTACAACCTTCAGCAAGGTGTAGAATTTTCACATATTTTGTCACCTACAAAATGGGGACAGCAAGTGGTCTACATGAAGGAAGGCACATGACATCCATTATTGGGATGGAGGGAGCAAAAAGTAAGGGTTCATTCAATGGTAGCATGAATTGATCATCCTCCCCCAATTCCTGCTCTTTGCTCCTCCCACATAAGTAAGCACTGTTTCTAATTTTCCAGGGAGTCCTTCCAAGTTTGCTTTATAAATATGCAAATAAATACTACCTGTATCTTTATTTTCTGTATTTTTACATAAAATTTTACATGTCCTACACCAGGAGTCAGCCAACTTCTTCCATAAAAGGCCAGATAGTAAATATTTTGGGTTTTCTATGACATATGGCTTCTGCAACTACTCAACTATGCTGTCTGAGAGCAAAAACAGTCTTAGACAATGACCGTGGCTGTACTCCAAATCAAATTTTATTTATGGAAACTTAAATTTGAATTTTATATCGTTTTCTCATGTCAAGAAATTTTATACTTCTTTTGACTTTTCCCAATCATTTAAAGATGTAAAAACCATTGTTAGGTCACAGTCTGTATAAAAACAGTCAGTGGGTGGGATTTGGGCTGTCGTTTTCACATTTCAGTCTGTCTTAGAGAACATTCCTTACTGTTGTGGAGGAACTGCTTCTGTTTTTCATGGCACACTACTCCATTCTGTGGATGGATCTTAGTTTGTTTAACCAATCTCCCACTGAAGGGCACTTTGGTTGTTTCTAGTCTATACAAAATATTTTATTATTACAAAATAGAGCTGCTTTGAGTGATCTTGTTCATGCATTATTTTGAACATTTTACAAGTGTCTTACTGTCTTAGGTCAGGTCCCCCAGATGTGAAATTCAAGTGTATGAGATTTATTGGGAAGTGTGAGCTAAACCAGGATGAAATCCCTAGGAAATCAAGCTTTGGCTTAATTTTGAATGGACCTTATAACGTTGTCTTGGGTTGATACACATAGCCATTCCATTTTTGGCAGTCATTGGCTGAAAGGTTGTTGTGGTGGGAGGAGCTTCTCTGGTGGCTCCCATTGGCCCAGAACCACACCTCAGAAGCCACAGGTCTAAGCCTTTGGACACCACCCTTGTAGTTGCTGGGGTTTCACCAGTTGCAAAGAAAGCTTGGACAAGGAAGTAGCATCCCTTCAACTGTAGGTTTGTCTTTGGAATAGTCCTGGAGGTAGAACCACAGGGCCAAAACATAGATGCATTGTGCTGTAAGTAGACGTTGCCAGATTGCTCTCCATAAGAGTTGTGCCAGCAACATCTGAGAGTGCCTGTTTCTGCACAATTTCACCAGATGAGTCTATTAAACTTTTTGGAGTTTTGCTAGTATGATGAGTTAAAACATACCATCTCAGAGTAATCTTCATTTGCATATTACTTGAAAGGAGAAAAGTTGAGTGTATTTCTCTGTGTTAAGAAATATTTGATTTTTTTTCCCTATGGATTTGGTTCTTATCCTTTGCTGACTTTTTTTTTCTTCTTTAAGGGCTATTGATTTCTGCCTTTTCTATTTCTAGAAACTCTTTAGATATGGAGATTCATATTTTATCTTTGATATGATTGCACATGATTTTCCCACTTGGTCATTTGTCTTATTACTATGTTTAAGGTGGTTTTGGTCAAGCCAAGGTTTTTGATCATAGAGTGACTTGATCAAATAAATGATAGTAAAATACTTCTCATGATGCTTGTCACCTGTAGGCAGTTGGGGTCTATTATTTCCTTTCCCTTGCCTCCTTTTTTTCTTGTGCTGTATTCAAATAGTATTCTTTGTTCTTCTTTAGTCGTGGCACATGCTCCTCACTTCCATGCACTACTTACATGCTTTTTCTAAAATGAAAGGTCTTCCTTCTATTTATTTTGGGTTCTTGAAATGCTACCCATCCTCAAAGTATCAGCTCAAGTGTCCTGCCCCTTCTGAACTTTTCTAGAGTTCTTCTACTGGATATGGTCTCTTTTGCACCTGAATCCCCATACCTGTGTTTGCCTTCACAGTCCACTTTGGGTTTCTTTTGGGTCCACTTGTTACTTGCCTGCATTTACCAAGCTTTTTCTAACCATCAGTTGAGTTGCCTATAAAATGGAGTTTCTGGGAAGAGTAGAGATTTATTTTGACTGTGAAATAAATACATGTTAATATTGTATAATACATATTTATTGTTTAAAGGTCCAGAAGATATAGAAATATGTAAAGTTTAAAACTAGTTACACACACACACGGCACTCTTATTTCCAAGGAGTAGCCACTGTGTAAAGATCTTTCTAGACCTTTCTTATGCCTGTATAAATGTTTGCAACGGGCGGGGAGAGGTTTAACATAAATTTTAAACATAAAACTGGAAGCATACTATCCATTTTATTCTGCAAGTTATTTTTTTCTTATTCACTAAAACAACATGAATAATATGACACATTTAAAGCCCCTGGCTTAGTGTTCAATCAGTGATAATTCAGTATTATTATTCTGTGCATCTTATAGTGATTTTTAATTATTTTCTTTTAACAGCAAACATTCTGTTCAAACAAAATAGCATTTGGAAGCCAAAATTATTTTTATCACTATAAATTAAAGCAGAGCTTCCAGGCAAGGGTGAAAGTGAATGAGATTTATGACATGGAGCTCCTCGTCCCCGTGTTTTTTTCCCTGTCTTGCCCTCATTGTTTGAAAACTCCAGTGTTTGGTGCAAGTGGTGAGTGCACTCTGCACATTTCACTAAGTGGCATTATTGTTAATATACATTGTCCATGTGATTTTCATGTAAATCTGAAGGTCTGATGGGCATTTAATTTTTCTCCACGTTGTTTTAAAGAGTCCTGGAGTCCTCAGGTGAGATCAAAAGTTAATGGCTCCCCCATTGCTTGGTGCTGGTCTCTGATGGGCTTTTCGTGGTCCACGAAGAAATAAAGAAAACAAAGTCTATGTGGAAAGATTTTTGTGAAGTTAAATTACTCAGATATTTTCTTCTGACACTGAACTGTCTTGTCTTTCATTAAAGAAACAATTAATTATAGAAAAAATATGGTGGTAAGACTGGGATATGGCCCCCAACAAGTCACTGAGCTTCTCTGAGCCTGACTTCCCATCAGTAAGTTGGGATTAGCAATACCTACCTCAACAGGTTATTGAAAGGACTGAGAGAATGGTAAGACCTTGCAGTTATTTGGCAAGTACATATGGTCAGAAGTTGAAGAGTATGCCAGAATTTATAAATTGCATGAACAAAGGAACAAAAAAGGGTTTGGACTAATATTTTTCCCAAGCCAAATGTTAAAAATGTAACTGAGTCACTTAAAAATTTCTAGGCCATTATTTCTATCTATCAATCCTGTACAGTGGCTAACAGGATGTCTTTCCTGCTCTAGTCCCAAACATGGGAAGCATGGCAAGGTTTGGCTGGGGCCTGAGAGGAGGAGGATTTGCTGCAGGTAGTTCTGGAAGGAAGAGCAGCATTGAAGTTCACAGGGGCCAAAGCCTGGGCCACGGGGAGTGGGAAGTTCTCGAAGGTGCTGGAGTAGGTACCTGAGTGGATGGGTGTACAGCTTCTGATATTCCTTCTAGTCTGACTTCTTCAGGAAAGGATACAAGTGCTTGCTTTTGACCTTACACTGGGTAGCAGTGAGAAAGTCCCAGACTTTATCCCAGTTGGGCAAGGAATCCAGTGGGAAGGCTAGGGATGGGACCTACCAAGAATAGAAGCAACCCGAGGACTGGGCAGAAGCTTCCAGGCTGAGCTTACACTGTGGTCTGCACTTATTTGTTGGTGGCACAGAACAGGCTTGGAGTCAGGCTGCCGTGGTTGGAATCCCAGTGCCCTGATTTAGCGGATGTATAGCCTTAGGCAAGTTCTTAACCCCGCTAAACTTTGCTGTCCTCTGTGCTCACATGCGCCACAGTGCAGATACTGTTGTGTGTACAGTGGCCCAAACACACCATGACAAGGCCAGAGCATTTATGATAGAGGCTGCCTTATGTGATGGGCCTGCCCAACAGTGCAAGTAAAGAGAATCTTTTCAGTTTTACGAAATAAACAATTCAAATAGTTAAGAGGTCAAAAGACATGATCAGAAAGTTTTTACAAGTTAATTGGCTCATGAACAACATTTCAAACTCAGTAATGTTTTGAAAAAGAGATAAAAGCAACATGGAAGTGTAGCATTTTAGTCTGTGTTAGTAAGGTACAAAAATGAACGGTACAGTTGCATTGATGAGATTGTGTTGTTCCTGCTACATTTGTACATTGATTTGATCTTGATTTTTAGAAAAGCCACTCACCAGTGTGTATTAGGGCCATAAATGTTTATAAGCTTTGCTACTGTCATTGTAGCCCAAGGAACTGAACTAATCCTAAAGTAATAACCCTTCTCAAAGTGTTAGTTATTAAAAATTCAAACATGGACTAAAATAGTACAGTGTATCCTGACATAAATAAAAAGTTTACATTTAAAAACTCCAAACATACAGAATAAAATAGTACAACTAATTTCCCCAAAAGAATATTTTAACAGAAGAAAAAATCATGTTTAAGAGAGTCCATGGTTAAAAATTAAAAGCAGGAGAGTGTCTAAGTTGTGATTCATCACAGACTGGCTGTCACAGGGCAGTTAAAATGGTAAATATGAAAATATGAAGTCATATAAAGTGTGATCTAATGTGAAGTGAAAAAATGAGAATTTACATTGTATTGATAGGTGGTGGTGAGAGTGTAAAATTACATGTGTGAGCAAAAGTTGAAAGGAGATAGAACAAAATATTTGCTCGGTTGGGTTGGGGGGTTCATGAATTCATTCTTCTTGAATATTGTTATATTATTTTTTAACAACAAAAATAAATGAAAGGGAAATTCCAGGCTCTGCTCCAGAGGTCATCATATAAAGGTCTATATTAAGAAGTGACAGTGGGTAGGCAGAGGGCTTGTTTTCTGGGCAAGGGCTGAAGTCAAGGACCAGAGAGGCTAAGAAACTTGCCCAACATAATCCAGCAAACACCTGGTGGAGTGGGTATTCCTCCTGGGTTGGTTGGCCAGCCAGCCTTAGCTCTTTTCTAGTCTTGGGACACATTCCTGTATAGAGATGGCTGCACACGGGTGGGGAGAAGGGAGCCACACTGAGTATTGTTCCAGTGCAGGGGCGGGGAGGGTGGGCAAAGAGATGCTGCTCCTGGGATGCAAGCCCCAGTGGTTGTCCCCCTAGGATCCTGAGTGGGCCCAGCCAGACCCGCCCCTCCCAGCCTCACGTGGGACTATCCCGAACTGTCCGACGTTATCCAGCCGCCACTCTCAATGGCCAGCTGACTTCCAACGCTCTACCTGTGGGCCTTGAGCAGAGGGATGCTGCCCAGCATGCAGCACGTCTGGACCACCTCTCACCCCCCTGGGGTAAGGTTGCCCTGCTTCAGGGCCTAGACAGGCTAGCTACGTAAATTTTGACCACCATTCCCCCTTTCCCTACCTCTGCTTCTCCCTCTACTCTCCAGAAGAAGCTGACTTGGCACCTTGTCCCTCATTCTTTCAGCCAATCAATGGACAGTATTTGAGCCCTTGTTTGTGCCAAGGCCTCGAGGTGCCAAACTAGCTGATCTGGATTTGGCTCCCCAGGACCTTGGCAGCTCTAGGCTGACCTGTGTGTCATCCCCTCTTGCCTTTGCTTCCTCCATATTTAACCTTGCCGCTCCACTTCCGTCTCATCCTTCCTGCTACCCTGATGCCCCTGCCTCAAACAGACATCTGCTTCTACTGCTAGGGGAAAAAAAATCTTGGATTTTCACTAGAGCACGTTCTCTTCGTTGCCTCTTCCGGCCTGCCTGGACTTTGCCCCTCCCTTGCCTCAGAGCGGCTGCTCCAGGCCTCCCAAGTTGGTCTTACAGAAGTGGGAGCAGTATCTCCTTTCCACCTCCTACCTGCACACACAAGCTTCTGAATCTACAGCGTGTGGACACTTTCTCCACTTCCTGTGCTCCCCTCTCCTCCTCAACCCTCTGCCTCTGGCTGTCCCCACTGGGCTCCCCACTCTGAGTTAATTGTCCTCCTTTGTATTTGTATTGCTGCTACCCTTGCTAAATGAAGTGACCTTGGCTGGCGTTGTTGAAGTGACCTCCCAACTGGTAACCTGCCTCCCCTGTGCATCTCTAGCCTTCCCACACTTCCTCTGTGATATCTTACTGGAACCTTTTTGGTAGCTTCTACATCTCCTGCCAAGTAATAAGGTGCTTGATCCTGTGCTGGTCATCAGGACTCCCAAGACCTGACCCTAATTATTCCTCAGGATTTATCTTCCTCCCCTTCCTTTTGGAAGCCCTCCTTCCTGGCCAACCTGAGCTACATCCATTCGCTGCCCTTGGAATCAAAGCCCAGTCACAGCACCCGCTGGCTGTGTGAAGTGGGGCACCCTATATGACTCTGAACCTGGGTCTAGTTTTGTAATGAAAATGTTAGGTTGAACCTATGGAAATTGCCAATAATTATTCCTTTTAACCCATAAAAATGTCAATTTCTGATGGTTTAACCTAAAGTAGTGCCCACGTGGAGGGTTGAAAGTTAATATGCACAAAGCGTGAGCTCAAAGGCGGCCCATCTGTGGGCTTTTCAAAGAGATTATCCTGGCCCTGCTACAGACTGGCATCCTGTAGGTACTCAGCAGCTGCCCTGGGATGGCCACACCCCAGTCCTGCAAGCCTTTCTTGCCAGGCCCTGGAGGTCTCGCTGTGCCTCTCAGCCCTGCCCCCTGGACCCAAGCCCTCTCTCTGCAGGGCTGAACCTCACGGAGAAAATCAAGAAGATCAAGATTGTTTTCACTCCCACCATCTGCAAGCAGACCTGTGCCTTTGGGCGCTGTGCCAACAGCTGTGAGCGGGGCGACACCACCACCCTGTATAGCCAGGGTGGCCACGGGCACGACCCCAAGTCTGGCTTTCGTATCTGTGAGTATTTCCCCTGAACCCAGCTGGTTTCCAGCTGCTCCTGGGGCTTGGGGTAGCCAGAAGGACAGGCTGCCTTGGGTAGAAGTCCAGCTCCTCTACAAGAAGAAAGCCCCCGACTCATGTCCTGTGGCCTCATAAGTGGTCCTAAGTCATACAGGGAGGTGGTCATTCCCTAGCCCTTCCTTAGCTTGGCTGTGTGACTCTAGGCAAGTCATGCATCCTCTCTGAATCCAATTTACCTCAACAGAGAAGTGAGGGAGTCATAACAATGCCTTGTGTCCTGTGTCATTGTGGGGGATAGGAGACACATGAAAGGTTTTTTGTTTGTTTGTTTTTTTGTTTGTTTGTTTAGAACTGCTTATTATCTGTTTCTCTTCACTCTGGGACCTCATAGATTTCAAGGGGTGCTGGGCTCCCTGGACTGTCCACATTCGGGTGCTTTCTCTGGACACTGGATGGCCACGTGGTGGGTCTTGCTGTTCTCCCACTGCTGGTCACCTTGAGGGTTGATGTTGTAGATTTCTGCCAGATCCCCTGCTTGAACGGAGGTCGCTGCATTGGCCGGGATGAATGCTGGTGCCCAGCCAACTCCACAGGGAAGTTCTGCCACCTGCCTGCCCCGCAGCCAGCCAGGCAGCCTCCAGGAAGAGGTTCCCGCCAGAGGCCCCTGTTGGAAGGCCCCTTGCAGCAGTCCACCTTCACACTGCCGCTCTCCAACCAGCTCGGTGAGTGCTCATACTGCAGGCCTGGAGGGGTGCCTAGCAGCCTGGGTACTGTCACCCTACTGTGCTGTAGGAGTTGGGGTGAGAGGCCTGAGCCTGGAGTGCTCTCAGAATGCTGCTTGGAAAGGAGAGGATGACCTTCAGTTAGCCTGTAGCTGAAGGGTAGTCAAAGGAGGGATGGCATGAGCAAGGGCATTGAGGGGGACAGGGTCAGTGGCTGGAGCCCAGGGCTGCACAGGGATGCAAGCAGAAGAGGACTCAAAAGGGGACTTTGAGACTTCTCAGTGAAGGACTTTGTCCTTCATCTTTTCTTAAAGGGAGGATTTTTCCAGGGTTCAAAGTAACTAAGAAATGGAAAGAGGGTTTTACAGAGACACACAAGCCATAGCCCACTTATCTTGGGGTGTGGGAGCTCAACAGGGAGTGGGAGAGTAAGGGTTGGGACTGTTCCCTAGTATTGACCTCAGCCTCTGTTCCCAGCTTCCGTGAACCCCTCCTTGGTGAAGGTGCATATCCACCATCCACCGGAGGCCTCTGTGCAGATCCACCAAGTGGCACGTGTGCGGGGTGAGGCAGATGGGGTCCCCGAGGAGAACAGTGTGGAGAGCAGAGCCCTGCCCCAGCTTCCCGCCAGCCCCAGGCACAGCCCCTGGGACAGCAACAGCATCCCTGAACGGTCTGAAGAGCCCCTGCGGCCACCCCCCCCAGTGGTGCCCAGGCATCAGGGAATGCTGGGCCGGTGTTACCTGAGTACAGTGAATGGACAGGTGAGAGGGCAGTCCCTGTCTCAGCCCTGGAGGCTTCCAGCACAGCCATTGCTCCCAGCCTCTCCTCTTTCTCTCTCTTCTCTTTGTGTATCTGTAGTTTCCCATTTCCCACGTGGGAAAACCCAGGGCAAAAACTGCCTGAGTATGGTGGGGCTGGACCTCATCCTACATTGGCACCTGTCATACAAAGCATGCAGAAGAGAACCAAAGAAGTCTCCCAGCTCAGCCTAAGCTGAGCCTAGAACCCTCCAGCATGTGGACAGTAGAATCTGGTCTCTAGTATCAACTGGGGTCACAGAGATATGAAATTAGTGAATGCAGGTTGTACCCCAAAACCCTGGTGGTACAGAGATGAGAGACAGTCCATTTCCACTGAGGTATCCTCAGGTCACGATGGGAGATCAGGCCAGGCATCAAGAATAGAGTTGAGACCTGACCCTGGGTGTCTTTTCTTGACCTTGCCATTTGGGTTTTGTTTTGTTTTGTTTTGTTTTGTTTTTTTAGTTAGAGGATTTGGGGAAGTAAATACTAATGCATAAAGACTAGAGTCTCAGATTCTTCCTAGCCTTCATTCTGTGGTGTCCCTAAGCCTGGGGCTCCACTGATTGAGAGGGTCTTCATTGTAGGTGATGGTGAAGTTCCCTGGATGACGATGGAAAGAAGCCCATTCTTTGGGACTCTCTGTCCATAGGTTGGGCCACAAAGGGTACATTTGCAGACCTGCACAGGGCAGATCTTGGTCTGAAGTGTATCCACCCTCCAACGTGAGGTTAGGGTCCAGTAAAGTAGACTGAAGATTTATCTGTTTCTTTCTAGCACATTTTCTGAGCCCCTTCTCTCATACCCCCTAATGGGAATATCCTCTGGTAGAACAGGGTGGGGGTGAGCTCTGCATCCAGGGCTTGCTTAGGACATCTGTGTGCACAGCAAGGAAGAAAATAGGTGTCCATGGCTTCTTTTCAGTGTGCCAACCCCTTGCTGGAATTGACTACCCAGGAGGACTGTTGCGGCAGTGTGGGAGTCTTCTGGGGGGTAACCTCATGTTCCCCATGCCCACGGAGACCAGGTGAGTGCTGATGCCAAGGTTGAGGCTGGTGGGACATCTTTCCCAAGGCCTGGTCCCAGTTGTACTTCTTCCTTTACCCCAGAGTTTTACTGGATGGGCAAGTGGAACAGGTTGGTTAATGGGCAGGCTTTCTGGGTCTGCCTTGTTAGAGCCTCTGGCTGGCATGCTAAGTCCCTGAGAGCTTGGTCAGCTCAGCCCCTCTGCTGGCCGCCTGGCCTACTGTTCTAGCTGACTTCCTGAAAGGACTTCTTGCAGTAGATTTTAGGAATACCATCTGGTGTTGGGCCCTTGCTACCCTCCCATCTCACATGTACCCCTGCCCAGGCACTAGGTGCCCAGGGGTCTTGAACCAGGTTTGGATGTCTGTCCTAAAATATTCTTGGCGTTAGAGTGTGAGAACCCCAAAAATTGTGGGGCAAGCCCAACATTATTTAATCATTCAGAAAACATTGCCTTGATGCCTCATGTATGATGATTCAGGAGTGAGCTACAAGCCCATTTGTGCTGCTCTTGGAGGTCTTGTTCTAACCTCTAGGAAGTGTGAGATCCAGTGCCTCTACGACTTCTGCCCGCTTAGCCTATTTTCCCCTCCAGGCCTCATTCCGGGCCTAGGCCTGAAACTGAATTTGGCATGTGCTTCTTTTGCCTGTCACCAGTCAGCTCTCTGAGTTGGTTTTGTAGAAGCCTGAAGTGGAACCCAAAAGTGTGAGGGGTAGGGCTATTCCCAACATTAGACTCAACAATGGAGCAGAGACTACATTTTCCAAACTAGAAATGAATTCAGATAGTTTCACAGTGTGATAGAAGTTTTAGTGAAGCAGTAAAGGGTAGTAGTTAGCTCCCAGGCCTGAGCATGAGCATCTGACATATACCAGGTCATCAGGCTCTGTCCCCAACTTCTCTCTGCCTCAGTCTCCTTACCTGCAGATTCTAGCCGTGAGATGGTAATAATACCAGGCCTGTAAGCTCCCATGGAGTTTAAGTGAAATAATGCACATGCCTAGCACTAGATCATTATATAGTAGCTATCCAGCTGGCCCTCTGCATCAGCCAACCATAGAACAAAAATACTCAGGGAGAAAATTCCAGAAAGTTCAAAAAAGTGAAACGTAAATTTGCTTTGCACCAAGCACTTTCCTGAGTCTAAACAAATGAAACAATATGGAGTCATATGCCCTTATACCCTTCTGTTACTTTGTACATCCTTCATTTGTCTCTAGCACCTGGTGAGGGACTATTCACTTTACACCTTGGTTTAGGTGTATGACATCTGCCTGACTGTGTATGACAGTCCTTTTCTTTGCCTGTTACTCCTTAAAGAATACCATATAACACCTATTTATGTAATATTTACTCTGCATTAGCTATTATAAGTAATATAGACACAATTTATAGTATACAAGAGGGTTTGCATAGATTGTATGCAAATAGTATGACATTTTATGTCAGGGACTTGAGCATGCACAAATTTTATTATTGCTGAGGGTCCTAGAACCAGTTCCCCATGATACTATCATTATCATTATTATCAGAAGGTATATGAGCCACTTTTCCATTGCTGGGACAAAATATCTGATATATATAACTTAAAAGAGGGTAAGTTTATGTTGGCATAGGATTTCAGAGGTTCCAGTCCATGAGTGGCTGGCTCTAAGACAGAAATATCATGATGAAGGACACGGCTGAGAAACCCTGCTCAATTCATGGCAACCAGGAAGCAGAGAGGGTTGTAGATAGTCTGAAGAAAAGTATACTCTTCAGAGGCACAGCCCCAGTGACCCACTTCCTCCAACTAGGCCCCACCTTCTAATAGCATGTTCAAGTATGAACTCATTATTGGTGACATTAGTACCCCATGATCTCATTGCCTTTCAGAAGCCCTGCCTCTGGACACACGAGCCTTTTGAGGAAACAATTTTGATCTCAACCATATTAGAAAAATATCCTCAAGACAGGAAAAAGGGAGCCTAGCTGCCTGACCACAGGAAGAAATGCTTGAATGGCTCAGCATCTCCCTTGCATGTCACAGATATTTTTTGGCCACTTTCTTCTTTCCTTGGATTTCTCTTTCCTTCCAGGCAATCCAATTCTTGAGCCTCTTCCTATACCTCACATTCTCTTTAGCCAACAGATATTTATAATTCCTAAGATCCATTTGAAGTGCCCATGATATGCCCTGAGTAGACAGTCGTGAATGAAATCAAAGCAGTGCCTCCCCTCTCCAAGCTTACAGTCTGGTGGGTGCCATTGACGCTTCAGTGGGCATCAGAAGTAGAGGCTATTTCAGTGACTGGACAGGTGCTGAGTGCTGTGGGTTCATAGATAGTAGAACCAAGCCACTTATAGATCCTGGAACACCTCTGAGCAAATGAGGAAAAGATGCCTTTTGTATTTGTTCAGAACCATTTTCATACATATAGGAATCTAAGATGCCAAGGATACCTTTAAGTGGCTGTTTTTGTGCCATACCCAGCCTGCACATCTGTATGTGGTGGGAAAAGGACCCTAGCTTAAGCCAGTAGATGAAGGATATTTTCTTAGAGAAGATAATATCTAGGATGAGATCTGGAGAATGATTAGGGGATATGATAATCAAAGAGGTGGGAAAGTATTTAACAACCCAAGAAAATTGCAGATGAAAGTGAAAATAAGACAATGAACAACATTTCCTGGACAGAGCATGTCTCTTGCTGGGACCTGCCCAGCCCTGGCTCTTGTGAAGGAACACAGGCATGTCAGAACGACCAAATGGAGTCACAGCTCACAAGCTCCTTGGTTAGGCACTTTCTGGTTCCTAAGAGCTGGCTCATGCAGACAGGACCCATCAGCCATCCTTGGGCTGCTATCGGCCAAGGAGCTGTCCTGTCCAGGCCCTCTTGGGCCCTCTAAGGCTGCCCTAAGAGCAAGCAGCAGTTTCATTCCTGTGGCAATCCCAGAGTGGCCTTAGAAACTCTCACTGTCTTAGGCCCAGGTGCTGCCAAGATACTGCCTCTGGAGTGTGAATATGAAGGAAAAGAGTGAGCCCAGTTGCCAATGGCCATCAGTGACAAAGGAACAGACTGATGTCCTGTGGCTGAGAAATAAGGCTCAGGAATGGGTTCCTCCAGAATCCTGATTTGTTGCTGACTTGCACCTGCTGCCTTCCTTACAGTTGAGGTCTAGAACCTTCCTTTGGGCAAGATTTCAGGCTCTCTGAGGTTTGGCCACCAAGCAGGATCCAGAGCCCTTGAGATGCAGCCTTCAGGTCCTGCAGGGTCAGTTTCTCTTTTTGAACTACTTAGTGACTTTGGCAAGCTGCTTTGACAGTAATGTTAGTGCCTAGAGACCTGCTGGGTGATTGTGGGAATGAGAAGCGGAGCCACCCTATATTCTTCCTTTAAATGCCATGTCCACTGCTGATGGGGTTTAAACATTAGTACTGGGTCTTGTTAACTAGGACCTGAGAGCCCATTAGGGACCCAGAGATGCAGGCTGTGAGCCCCACAGCTAGGGGCAGTTGTGGTCAGTGAAAGATCCTTACTCTCTTCATCTAGGGCTGGTGGGCATAGTGACCATGTCCTCAGACCTTGGAATCAGTTCTGAATGTAAGAGAGCCCTCATTTGGGAGGGTGGGAACAGGAGAGAAGGCCAAAACCTACATTTTAAGAGCTGCTTGTGGGGCCACAGACATAGCTTAGTGGTTATAGTTCTTACCCAACATGCAGAAGGTTCTGGGCTTAGTCCCCCAAGCCCCACATAAAAATTAGCTGGACGTAGTAGCATTTGCCTGTAAACCCAGCACTTGGAAGGCTAAGGCAGGAAGATTGCCGTGAATTTGAAGCCAGCGTGGCTACATATTGAGTTCAGGATCAGCCTGGACTGAAGAAGAAGACCCTATCCCAAAAAATCAAAAACAAAAACAAAAAGCTCTGCCTGCTTGCCTGTCTACTTGCCTACCCGTCCCATCCCGTCCTACCTGTGAGCCAGCCAGCCTTGGGAGTTCAGCCCCCTGTGGCACTTGGCTGGAGAGCTGTCCAGCTGTGTCCCAGCAGGGCTGGGAGCCCAGTGTGGAAGGCTAAGAGCACAGCTCCACGGGTAGGTAAGTGATCTACAAGTGCACGCAGGTACAGAGCAGCAGCTGCACCCACACCCTCCCCAAGCCTCAGTCCTTGCCTCTCATCTTGCCATCCTCTAGCTGGTGGCTCCCCCTCTTCCTTCCCTCAACCACCATGGTAAGCACAGCTCAGTAAGCTAGGCACCGCAGTGCAGACCCTGGAATGCCAGGCATGCTAGCATGCTGAGCAAGAAATAACAAAGATCAGGGCAACATAAACATTTAAAACACACGAAAGTGCAGCTGGGCACTGTCTAGAGAAGGGGCAGGACATTGGGAAACTTTGATTATACTGACCATGTGCCAGGCACCTAGTTCCACACCCGAGCCTAGGCTGGAGGGTGGGGATGTTTCTTTAAGTAAGCATGACAAGCAAGCTACTGTGCAGGCTTCCAGGGGTGGAAGGATGAGCTGCTGCTGGGGCGGGTTTAGGAAATGCTTGGCAAGATAGGCAGGATGTCTGGGTTCCAGAACATTCTTGGCCCTAACAGCTCTACCTCTAGTTCTCCATTGATAAAATAGAACTATGCCTCTCAGGGAAGGCTTAGTCCCCTTCAGCAGGATGATCCAGCACAGCGGTCCCCCAGCATTTTGGATACCACGGACCAGTTTAGTTGAAGAGCGTTCTCCCAAGGATGGAGGGGAAGGGGGTACTACCGTGCGGTCGGCTGCTGGAGGAGAGCTTTGAAATGCTGACCAGCAGCAGGAGGGGAGCTGAGAATGAAGTCCCACCTCCCGTGGGATCAGCAGCAGCATTAGAACCTGCACTGACAGGAGGTGGAGCTTCACTCTCATTCACCTCCTGTGGGCTGCTCCTCTGTCCTGGTAGCCCAGTACATCCAAGGCCATGGAGCAGCCAGGGACCTGGGTCCTGGGGGCTGGGGAACCTGGTCTAGCAGAATCATGGTGGGAGTAATAGAGCAGGCAGCCTGGAGCCATGTGACGTCATGGCTTCCCCTCAATCACCTGTGGTCTGTGAGGCTCCATACTGGGCTGTCGAAGGTCACTGCAGAATGCTGCAATTTCTGACATGGAAAAAGGCTGCCTTGAAGTCTCAGCTGTGTGGCACAGACAGAACCCTTTTTTCTAGAAGAATTTCATGGAGCCCCATTCCTCGGGGAGATGGCTCCGGGAGTTAGCTTAGGCTGCCTGGGATTCCTCTCTTCTCTCTTCCCTCTGAGTGACAACTGCAGCATGTCCCCTGCTGACCTTGTGGGACTTAGCCTGAACCCTGTCTTCCAGACTCCTTGAGGCTTATCAAAGGTCCCAGCTTGGAGCCTCTTCGTTGTCCCTGCCAGAATCTGGGGAACACATAGCTCTCAAAAGCCACTTTGATTGAGGCCACACTTTAAAGTTTCCATATAAGACAGACATCTGGGTTGACTGGAAAGTTGGCCAGTGCCCCATCAGGCTTGGCACTGGCTGTGTCAACCCTAAGGCCCCTTTGCTGGGACGGGTGGGGCTGGCACACAGCTCGAGGCCCACTGTGGTGGGCTCCAGCTGTTTGCCACGAGATCATCTTTCCCTCTGCCTGGCCTGGTCCGAGTTCCCTACAGAACTGGGCCCCTCCCTGCATCTCAAAGGAGAGCTGAGTCTCTCACTCTGCCCCTTCAAGGAATTCTGCATCTTTCCCTCTTAAAGACAAGAATGGCCGCCAATTGTAGAACTTTCACACCATGCTGGCCCTTTACTGTGTTGTCTCATTGAATTTTCACCTGCAAGCAGAGATCTCAAACCCTGTTTAACAGATGAGGAAAACATAGCTCAGAGATGGCTAAGAGGGTTACCTGAAATCACACGAGGACAGGTGAAGCTAGAACTCAAACCCCAGTGGGAATCTCAGCTGACCCACTTCTTCCTCATTATTCTGGGAAGACCTGGGCCTGACTGAAGGAGGCAAAACTGAAGTTCCCAGACTGGAATTTTATAGCTAGAAGGATACACACAGGATTGTAGTTTAGGAGTCACTCGTCCATGATGGTTAACATCTGGCAAGAAGATTGGTTTGAACCAAAAGGCAGGTGAGCAGCACATAGCCAGCCCAAAGCATTAACAGAAACATGATCAAAGATTGCCCCAGGCAGGACAGGGTAGTGTTGCTCCATGTGGCCCCAGAGAGCAAAAGAGCCAAATTGTGGATGTTTCTGGTAAGAAAAAACTCAACTTGAAACAGAGAACAAAGGATAATTTATTAAAAACTTCAGGGACCTGTCTAAAAAAATGAGTTGTGCTTAGAACTCCTAGGTTTCCCATCACAAGAGGTATGCTTATCAAGAACAGGCTTATCCAATGAGTTGGGAAAGAAAAATTGATTTCTCAGATGAGGATTCACATACATTTTTGAGGATTTACTTGAAACCCACAATAGAAAGAAAGCTTTGCTTTGGTCCTGACCTGGCCCATAAGCAATGTTCTAGTTGTAGCTCTGAGATTCCAGTCTCTGAAGAGGGTAAGTATGTGGCAGTCATGTGATCCTGAGGGAAGCTTTGGAGCAGAGGGTCTTAGGACAAGTCACAGCAGCAACTCATGTCTCCATTATTAGCTACTGTTTATTCCAAAAACTTGCTGGTGACACAGTTTTTTTCCCTATGTTGCTCCATAACAATGTCTATGGCATTGGGTGCTGTCATGCCCATTCTACAGATGTGGAAGTTGGGCCTGAAACTCCAGGTCTGTGTGACTCCAGACACTTTTCTTCCAGCACTCTATAGTCACTGCCTGGGATATAGCTCAGTGGTTAAAGCACTTGCCTAGCATGAGCAAGACCCTGAGTTTGATTTTCCAGCACCACATAAAGTTTAGCTGGGCTTGCTAGTGCATGCCTGTGATCCCATGGAAGCTGAGGCAAGAGGATTGCCATGAGTTCAAGGCCAGCCTGACCTGCATTGTGAGTTCAGAACCAGCCTAGACTACAGAATGAGACACTATCTGAAAAAAAAGAGAAATAAAAATAAAAAATAATCTTAAGCTTGTCCCCTTGCTTAAGCATTTGCTAAGCTAGAAGACTCTAGCTTGGGGGACAGCTGCCTGGGGTGGGGCTCCTGTCCTCTGGGACTGGGTGAAACATTCAACTCCCTGACTTAGATGGATGGGATTTTTCAGAGTTCCAGCAAAGCAGTGTCCCTCTGACTGGGTGGTGCCCTGAGAGCTTCTTCCAGGGGACGCACAGCCTCCTGGGAATCGAGCCTCATGCTGTTAGCTCCCTCACTACCTCTTAGGGGTGGCTGTTTATGACACGCGGCGTCCTTTCTGGCGTGCAGGGCTCTGGGGTGGTGGGCGGCTCCTGTCTGAGCTGGGGGTCTGCCCAGACCCCTTTCCACCTCACCATGGTGACACTGGCTCTGGTGCCTCTCTGAGGAAACAGTCGGAGGCCATCTTTGGGTGGAACGTCCATCATCACTGCAGGGAGCCACTGGCCCTGTGCCAAGGTGGAAAATCTGAACAATACACATTATGCTCTTCACTGAAATGGGATGACTCTTGTGCTTTGTGTTTTATATGCTTATTTATTTAATATTTACAATAACATCTTGAGGAACGCCTTGTCATTCCCATTTTACTAATAAGAAAACTCAGGCTCAGAGAGGTTGAGTCATTTGTCCAAATCCATTTAGCTGGTGCTAGGCAGTGGGCAATCACACTGTTCTGGAGATTATTGCTGCAAAAAAGGAAGGATGGGCGGAAAGGAAGAAAGAGGAAAAAGAAAGAAAAAGGAAAAGAAGAAAGGGGAAAAAAGGAAAGGAAGAAAAGAAGGGAGGGAGGCGGAACTTATCTACTGGGACTGTGCCAGGCATTGATGCCCATTGTTTCAGCACAGTTGATCTTCATGACAACCCTAAAAACTGAGTTTCTGTCCCTGCTTTTTAAATTCAGGCTGAAAGAGGATAAGAAACATGTCTGTGGTCACAGAGTGAGTTGGAACAGAGCCAGGAATTAACTGTAAGTCTGGCTGCTCTGTACCCACCTGCTTCTTTTGGAGGAGTTAGAAGTTTCTCTGTGGCGTATTTGTCTTAAAAGTTTGCAAATCCAGACGCCAAGGCTCCAGCCTGCTTACATGCCCCTGCAGCGCCCTGCTTGGCCTCATAGGCGGTATGTGATTTGTTTCCTGAGGGCATGTGCAGTGGGGACCCTCCACATTGTCCTTTTGGGACACCTGTGATTTCAACCAGAGATGGGCAGGCTTGTAAACATCCCTGCGGCCAGACACATGTCTTTAGCAGCTCCTCCCCAGCTATGCTGTGGAGTCAGGGCCAACATTGTATTCAGCGATTAGTTTGTCTGTGCTGAGGCCTCCTTGGGAGTCCCAGCAGCTGAGGGAGGCAGTCCGGAGGGCAGGGCAGGGCAGGCTAGGCTGTAGCCAGGGGGCCCTTGGCTCCTTTCCTGCTCTGTGAGCCACAGGGGTGCAGCAGAGGGTGGACAGGACCAAGATCAGGGCCAAGACAGTGGCCAAGGGCCAGTTGGGATCAACTTGAATTCTAAGGGATCTACCACTACCAGATGCCTGTGAAGTGTGGAGAGCAGGCATGGGTAACTTTCTGGTATGAAAATGATGCCAAACTTCAACCAGAATTTCTCCTCTGGAACCAGGCTGCTAGAACCATTCACCAGCTGGAACATACCTTATGCATGTTTCTTGATTATCTGTGCTTTAGTTTCTTCATCTGTAAAATGGGGATAGGAAGCTGGATGTGGTGGTACATGCCTGTGATCCTACCAGTCTGAGAGACTGAGTCAGGAAGGCTCAAACCCAGCCTGGGCTATTTAAAAACTTAGCAAGGCTCTGCCTCAAAATAAAAACTAAAAAGGGGGCTAGGAATGTGGCTCAGTGCAAAAGACCTGTTGTTCAATCCCAAGTATACAATAAAAAGAGGATAAGATTAGTAAATGCCTTTAAGGGACATTATGAAGACTAAATAAATTATTAATAACATATATATTTTTTCTTCAGAATAAGGCCTGGTCTATAGTAAGCTGTTTTATTACCGACCCCAGGTCCAGAAAGTCATCCTATGGAAAGCCCAAGACACAAGTGTTGGGGAGAAAGGCTTTATTTAGTGGCCAAAGAATGGAGACGTGGGAGCCTTGCTTGCAAATCAACTCCTTAACTTGAGAGATGCAAGATAGAAACAGTGAAAGAGAAAGGCAGCTCATAAAGGAGAGGGATCCTGACAACCTTTCTGGGAATGGGTGGAGATCTTCCAGGAACTCAGGTGCTCCCTATTTCCGCTCCTTTCATGGTTTGGTATTTCTGGTCCTTGTAGATGGTAGGAAAACAAGCTAGGCAAGCCTAGGTCAAGTTAACCCTGTATTATAGTTCTGGACAAAACATTTCCCAAATGCTCGGCCTTTCTATGTACAGAGCTACGTGGATTCTAAGGCTAAGGCGACAAAAGAGACAGACCCGGTGTGAGGGCAGAGGTGCCAGGCCTTTTCACTCTGTTCCAGTCACCCATCCGACATCAGTATTGCCCAGCTCTGTGACCTTCAGAATTAGTCATTATTTAAAGGTAACTAAGAGCAAATGAAGCTCCCATGGAGGATGAGGCGGGAGGATTGCCATGAGTTCCAGGCTAGCCTGAGCTACACAGTGAGTTCAGAACAAGCCTAGATTGCAGAGTGAGATCGTGTCTCAAAAAAAAAGAAAGAAAAAAGAAAAGAAAAAGAAAAAAAGAAGAGAAGAGGAAAGAAAAGAAAAGAAAAATATTCTTAACCTGTGCTTATGCTTGTGCCCTGGCTTAGGTGTTTGCTAAGCCAGAGGACCCCAGCCTAGGGGACAGCTGCACAGACTGGAGCTCCTGTCCCCTGGGACTGGGAGAGACACCCAACTCCCTGACTTACATAGAGTTATTTGTTAGGTCTTTCCTTGGTAACAGTTTAGTGTTTGCTGTTATTACTTATTTCCTTTTGGACAGAGTGCCCCGACTGGGCTTGGCCCTGGAGACACAGGGCTTACACTTCAGTGGAGATGGGAAGCCAGCAGCCAGGCATGACATAGCATGTTCAGTGCTCTGGCCATGTGTTGGGAACACACAGGAAGGGGGCTTGCCTGCACCATCACTGTGAACCACAGAGCTCATTGGCTGCTGATGGCTCACCCCAGACCACAAGGCAAGCTAAACTTTGCTTGCTTTCTCCAAGGACATACAAGCTGATTGTTCTGGATTGGGTGCTGGACTTGATCTGAAGGAAGCTGGAAACTAACCCTTTATGAACTGCCTGTGGCAAGTGTGAGGAACAGGGCTTAGCGCTAATTTGGGGTGAGAGTTTCAGCAAACATGGCACAGTAAAGACAGTGGCTTGTCAGCTATTCCTTTGTAAAAGAAGAAAGGATCATTGTCTTCTCAAAGCATTCTCTCTTTCTCTCTGTTTTTATTTTCTGTGATACTGGAGATTGAACCCAGGATCGTCAACTAAGCTATTTTTTTAATCAATTTTTTACTTTTGATTTTGAGACAGGGCCTCACTAAATCACTGTGTCGCCCATACTGGGCTTAAACTTTGATCCTCATGCCTCTGCCTCCCAGACTGCTGTGATCATAAGCCTGTGCCACTGGGCTGCCGCCTTTGTTTTCAGTATGAGCACAGAGTCACCCCTTCAAAGAAAGGAAATCACTACAGAAAAACTACATGTTGCCTGGTATGGTGGCACATGCCCATAATCCCAGCATTCTGGGAGGTTGAGGAAGGAGGATTGTGAACTTAAGCCTGGCCTGGGCATTTTATGGACTTCGTGAGACCCTATCTCAAAACGAAACAAAACAAAAATGTAGTGTGGGGATGTACTGTGTAACTCAACAGTACCTGGGTTCAACCAACCCTAGTACCCAGAGAAAGAGAAGAGAAGAGAAGAGAAGAGAGAGAGAGAGAGAGAGAGAGAGAGAGAGAGAGAGAGAGAGAGAGAACATTTCCAGTCTAGGGAATGGATGCAGAGCTGGGGCCTCTTAGTTTAATGCAGAGCTTCAGTTCTCACAGCTTTCTGCAGGTGCCAGCAGCTGGTTCCCTTCTCACTCCCGGCTCTGTCCAAGCTGTCCACCAATCCTCTCTCTGCCACCGAAGAAGCAAAAATCTTTTGCCTAGTTTCTGCTCCCTCTTAACATACACAGAGGTGATATTGCCTGCCTGCTATAGCGCATCCAATTTCCCTGACCTTGTTCTATCTGTCTCTCCATGCCTCTCTGTCTGTTGGTCTTTCTGTGTATTAGAGAGAAGAATTGAAAGTAGGGGAAAGGATGTGGCTTTTATGGCCACAGGCCTCGATTCAACCTTGACCCAGCTCCAGTCAACTTCCTTGTCTAGGCAGGTTACTCAGGTTCTGTGGGCCTTGTTTTCCTAATCAGTAAAACAAGAATGTTTAATAATGCTGCCTTGGTGCTGAAGGAATGGCTCAGCAGTTAAAGTGCTTGCCTAGTAAGCACTGAGCACCTGAGTTCAATTCCCCAGCACCACATAAACTGGGCGTGGTGGCTCATGATTGCTGTGAGTTTGAGTCCAGTCTGGGCTACATAGTGAGCTGAGAACCAGTCTCAACTGGAGAAAAAGAAAAGAAAAGAAAAAAAGAATGCTGCCTTAAAGAGTTGTTGTGAGAAACAAGCAGCGTAACATGCCCCAGGGGTTTTGAAACGCTGAAGGCCCACACAGATGTTAACTTGGCACATTTTTTCTTGGCCTTCGAGCGCTGCTCTGAATTATTCTTTCTTACCTTCTGTTCCTCATCACATTCTTGGGCTACATCTGATCAGTTTGCATTCTGAGCCTCTCCAAACAGTGTCCCCTCTTTTCTTTCTCTCCTCTGTCCTTAGTTCATACGTCAGGCTCCATGCCAGGGACGTGCATGTTTCCATTTCAAACTCAGCATTTTTAGAATCTACAGCCCAAGAGCAGCATGCATGGCCACAGTCTCATCACCACAGTGGATTGTGCAAAAGCAGAGCAAGACGGACCGTGGCAAGAAACAATATTAGAACTTCAACTTACACTTTTATTGAAATATTTATTAAAAAATATTAAGCCTCGCTAGGGTATGTCCTCATTTGGTCTGTCTGTCTGTCAGAGTGTCACATGGCTTATTTGGCACGCAGCAGTGTCCTCAGGGAAGGGGAGTTTCCAGGGGAGCATGGCACCTCTTTGTGTTTGTCTTTGTCATATTATGACAGAATGTGGCTCACAGTGCTCAGTTTACTGGACTTCTACATTAGCTATTGTTAAGTAAGCCAGCCCTCAAAGTAGAGACGTGACTCTAAAACTTTCCTGCAAAGAAACTGGGGATTTTAAATACTACTAACATAATTATAAGCAATCATGAAAATATCATGCTCGTATTTCTTACGACAGCATGCCTCCAGCATGTCATTGTTTTAAATAAAAATGATGACATTTCATAGGGGACCCATAATGTACCCCAAGAGTCAAAAGATTAAGAAGACTATATGAAATACAGATATGTATCTGCTGTTATAATAATAAACCTTACCTTAACCTTAGCGTGCCTTCCAAGGACACCTAATGATGGAATAAAAGTGACAGCGACTAGAGAAACATTTGCAAACATGAAGTCACTCAAGCTGGCTGTACTTTGGATGAAAACAGAAATATGTCTAATGTGTGTCTTGGTATTTGCAAGGGTCTTTTTCAATAAATCATATGAAGACCTTTTTCTTGCTAAAGGAAGGAAGAACCAGAGACAATACATTCTCAACAGTAAATGACTTGTTGCTTAAAAATAAGCTTTACCAATAGCTCCAGAAGGGTAGCCAGTGATGCTGTTATTGGTGATCACGGGGGGCTGGGTGGGGGGTTGGGGGAGATCTTATTCCACTGGAATGAAAAGGCACTGGGGTAAGGTAACAGTGAGCGAGAACATTATGTATAGCATTCCTTCACCACAGTGACCAAACACCAACTATTGCCATCAGGGAGTCAAAGCCTGATGACCGCTGTTACTGATGGTCATCATGCGCCAGCTTCACTAAGCAAGACCTTGAAAGCTTGATGGTATTTTTATGGAACTTTTTGTGTCATATGACCTACGAAAAGTATTGTGTTCCTTGAGGGCTGCTGACGATGTCACGGCAAAGGAATTGTGAAACCCTGGGTTCAATCCCAGTACCCACCCCCATACACACATATGTTCTCTCTCTCTCTCCCTTTCTCTTTCTGGGCATTGAACCCAGGGCCTTATGCATGCTGGGCAATTGCTCTATCATTATTCCTCACCCTAGCCCATCTCTTTTTTGTTTGTTTGTTTATTTTGAGATAGGGTCTTGCTCTGTAGTTCATGCTGGTCCTAAACTCACTGTGGAGAGCAGGCTGGCCTAGGACTCACAGCGCTCCTTCTGCCTCAGCCTCCTGAGCGCTGGGATTCCAGGCATGTGTCTCCATGCTCATCTGGTATATGGTGTTGGGTGATTGAACCCGGGTTCTTCTGCTTCCTACGCAAATGACCTAATAACTTAGTTATTTCCCCAGTCATCTTTTTTTTTATTAACAAAAACATGGTGTTTAACATTGGCTCCCCTTTCCTGTGGTGACAGGCTGTCAGTAATATGTTGCCTGTGGGAGCTTTCCAAGGAGATGGACATACTTGCTTTTGTCTGTCCGAATTAATGGAGATGTTTTCCCTGTTTTTACTTAATGCCAATGATGTGTGTTTTTTTTTCTTGATGAAGTAGGGGCAGATGTGAAATTGAGGCAGGTTGTGTATCAGCATCAAAATACTGACAATCATAATTTCCAGTTATACATTGCTTTGTGTCTATAATTATTTCCAAATAAAAATAAAAGTCTCTTTAGCCATATATATATTGTATAACACGAATGTGGTAGAATATGGGCATGAGGTAGTCAGAGGAAAATGGTCTTTTAGTATTTTTAAAAAATGTTTTAAGTGATAAAATATGTATATATCTGTAGCATACAGCATGATTTGAAATTAGCGAGAGCCTGTCTCGAAATTAAAGAGCTGAGAATGTAGCTCAGTGTGAAGGTCTTGAATTCAATTCCAGTGCCAAAACAAAAAAACTTTATCATGGAAAGGCTATATCAGACTAGTTAACATTATATATCTTCCATGTAATGCGCAAGTTAATTGCTCAATTTTTGTGTGTTTTTTGTGATGAATATAAATCTACCCTCTTAGTGATTTTTCAAGTATATATTGTGATACATTGTTACTCATTATGGTTACTATGTTATACAGTAAATCTCTCTTTGAGAAGAGCCTGTCTTAACTAAAATTTGTATCCTTTGACCAAGATCCCCTGAGCCCCCAGCCCCATCCCTTGGTATACCACCATTCTGTTCTCTGCTTCTATAGATTCACTTTCTTCATATTCCTCATATATAAGTGAGATCATACTACATTTGTTTTTCTGTGCTTGGCTTTTTCATGCAATATTATTTATAATAAAGAAAAGGTGGGTTAAGAGGAGCCTGGGGAAATCCCAAGTGGCACAAATGCCCAGGACAATGGCTTGGAAGGATAGTAGCTGATTGCTGCTGTGTGGGCTAGACAGCTTCCCAGCATGGGTGACAGAGAAGCCCAAGGGCCCTCCAATAAGACCTGTCTATGTCTTTACTCAGCTTCCCTAGTGATTGAAAATGGCCAGCTGCAGTGTCCCCAGGGGTACAAGAAACTGAACCTCACTCACTGCCAAGGTAAGGACAACCCAGGCCAGGGAGGGGAAACAAGCCTGCTGTTGTAGGGGCAACACCACCCTCACCTCCAGAAAAGAAGAGTGTCTTTTGGTACTTCCTGGTTCCCCATGGGCACCTCTGAGCTCCAGCTTGGGAGAGATGCAGGAGATCCTGGTTCTAAAGGCCTAAAGAAACCAGAGAATTGCTTGGGATGATGGAGGGAGCTAAGCCCCACCTTCCTCTCTATCTTTACCCATCCCCACCCAGAACATGGCAGGGTGCCCCCTTAGGACTGTGTGCTGGCTGTGTTTCTGAAGGTGTCATCGTTGGTCTCTTTGGAACAGCAGGAATTTCCACCAGGGTGGGAGATAAAAACAGCCAGAATTGGTAGGGACCTCTATGGACTTTTCCCAACTGAATTCTCTGGGGTTTCCCAACCTCCCTCCCTTCTGCCTCAGCCCATAGTCAGGAAGAAACAAGGGGAGGGGTACAAATGGCAATAGTGGGACACGATGAAGCCTAGCTCCTGATTTGGCCTTGCTGGCCTGGCTGATGACTGTGTGAAGCTGGATGGATGTATTAGGTCATGGAGAGGTCAGACCCAGAGCACCTTTGCCCCAGGGGTAGAGGAGGGCTCAGGGATGGCTTTGTCACTAATGGAGGTTAAGAGTGGATGGAAGCTGATTCATCTTCCCACTGATCCTTTTAGTCCCAAGATCCCTTCACCAGCCGGAGGCCTCTATGCATATCACAGGCCAACGGTACACCAGGGCTCTTGCTCATAGCCTGTGGCTGCTCCATGGCAACCACTACCTCTCAGGGAAGACTTCTGGCCTCTTGGCCATCTTGGCCACTTTCCATCAGGAGTACTTCCTGGAAGAGGTGATACCCAAACCAAGACTTTGAAAATGATCACAAGCTGGCCAGCTGAAGGGGATGCAGCAGGCCTTCCAGGCAGAGAGAGTAAACAAACATAATTTGAGCTGGCTGGAGTGACTGAGAGGCACAGTTCACACAACCTGTGTGTGCACAGGCGGTAGATACCACTGGCATGCTACAGCAGTTAAAGTGGTTGCTTTGCAAGTGCAAGGCTCTGAGTTCAATTCCCCAGCACCACATAAAGCTGGGTGTGGTGGCACACACCTGTAATCCCAGCAATCTGGAGGCTGAGGCAGATGGGTTGTCCTGAGTCCAAGGCTAGCCTGGGCTACACCAGTGAGTTCAGAATCATCCTGGGCTACAGAGCGAGATCCTGTCTTAGAAAAGAAAGAAGAAAGAAAGAAAGAAAGAAAGAAAGAAAGAAAGAAAGAAAGAAAAAAGAATTGAGAGAGAGAAGGAAAGAAAGAAAAGAAAGGAATGAAGGAAGAAAGAAAGGATTTCCCTGGAGGTGTATGGCTCAGTTCGTCTTCCTAAGCTCAGCAGCATCTCCCCTGGGCCTCTGTTCCCCTGCTGGTCATCTTTTGACCTCTCCTTCCCGTGCCAGTTTCCCCAAAGCTGGTGGGTGAGCATGTGGCTCCGATGATGCAGGCCCTGTGTTATCTTCTAGCTCTGGAGGGAGGTGCCTCTCATGAACTTTTCATGCTTCATATCTATGCTGTCATTAATGGTCATCAGTGGAGAAGCATCATCAAGATAGCCATCATGTCCTAGAGTTTAGCGTGTGAAGGTGGGGACTTCCACTTGGCAGGAAGAAATTCTCAGCCTGAGGAGTTTTAGACCTCTTCCGGGGATGGCAGGGGGGTGCCTGCCTGAGGCAGAGGGGTTCAGGAGGGCTCCCAGCCGGAAGTGAGGGACCCTGGAACCACTTGGTAAACTTGTTTATGAGGATTAAATAGAGTATCATATGTTAAATACCTGGCACAACATGCTTCATGTAACAGGCACTCAGAAATGTTAGCATCATTATTACATGCCAGTTATTTGACTGAACGCTTTTCGTTTTTCTCATATTTTTCTAACAACAATATTTGGTAGTTACTATCTTTATCCTCATTTGGCCTAGTAAGTAACCAAGGCACACAGAGCAGGAGCATGCTGAGTAAACAGCAGCCTTTCTTCCAATCCTCTTTGGGGAGAGTACTCACGGGTCCCCAGGTAGCCTCACCGTCCTCCGGCCTCACTAGGGCAGGCTCTTGGTCATCTCCTGTGCCCCCGCAGATATCAATGAGTGCTTGACCCTGGGCCTGTGCAAGGACTTAGAGTGCGTGAACACCAGGGGCAGCTACCTGTGCACATGCAGACCTGGCCTCATGCTGGATCCATCGCGGAGCCGCTGTGTATGTGAGTGCTGATGGGGACCTGGGCTGGGGACACCTTCCAGAGCCCAGACCTTATCACCCCGTGCCAAGTCCATGGCTGCTACTTAACTTGTTGTCAGGCCAATGTACTGATAATGACCTTCAGGCCATCATTACTTCCTGTTCTACTCTAGCTTTCCTGGGGCTTAACAATTTGAAATTCATGTTCCTCTATTCTCTTTCTCTCTCTCTCTCTCTCTCTCTCTCTCTCTCTCTCTCTCTCTCCCTCTCTCCCCTGTTCAACTTGTTGCCCATGGACAAGTAATGTATATTGTCTGTTGTCCCGCTGAGCTGAGCCATGGCAGCCTCTTCCAGTGCTTGAACTTAGCAGCCAGTACACATGGTTGCTAAATGACCTTTCTTAAAGGATCACCCATAGATTTGTGGTGTTGCTGCACCATGCCAGGACTTTTCCATATCTCACAGTTCCATCTGAATGTATCTCCATGTCTGTGAACACACACATCTTGAGAAGTGAGCATTAGCACTTTGAGCATGAATATGTGCACGTGCTCTCTGGTGGCTTGGTTTCCACTGACCTCTGTGGTTTCCAGCTGGAAGAGGCTTAGGCTGGCAGCCTCCCAGATAGCATAGTTGACACCATGGCGCAGATGGGACTTTCCTTAGGCAGGAAGGACTGACCAGAGCTGAATAAAACCAGTCCTGCCTGGCCTCTGGGGCACAGTCACCTTCAGCTCAGTGCTGTGCCCTTTGGCCGGGTGAATTCTTAACATGTAAACCACCTGATACTGGGTCTGAGGAGACCACAGAGAGGGACAGGACTCTGGTACCACCCACAGGAAGCACCCCGTGGGAAGGGAGACTGCACCAAGTGCCTCCAGGTTAACACAGAGAGGGAGGGAGTCCAGAATGGAAACAACATTTCAGTCTGCCCTCAAAAAACCTTGTGGTGGCAGCAAAGAGTAATCAGGCCTTGAGGGGCTTACTATTCTTTGTTTTCCATGTCACTTAACGATTCCTTTATCAGCCTGGTGTATTTAACACTCAAAGTGACTTTTATTTATAGTCCCCAACAGAGACCCTTAATACAAGCAAGCAGAGATGGCTCTGGTATTTTCTTTTTCTCTGAAAGTGTTCACCCCTCTAGGCTCCTTGGATGATCCATCTCTTTGTAGGTGGGAGGACAGGCATGTTTCTGAGTGTTGCCCTCCTCCTGCCGTCTGACTGGGGCTAATATAGCATGGTGCCTGGTCCAGCTTCTTGTTATACCTGCCTAGATTTCAAAAGGACAAGATTCTTCGCTACAGTAACCCAAGAGAAGTAGTTACTAGAGATAGAGGGATTATACCTGAAGATCTAGGTCTCACGAACCGTTTGATAAGTTACCTTGTGTAACATATGACCCTTGGCAAGGCACTTTCACCTACCTCTCTCTGTTTAATCTCTGTGAAATTGTGAAGGTTTATGAGTCAGGACTCTGAGTTGCAAGTGACTAAAACCTAACTTAAACTGCCTTGAGCAAAAATCAGTAAATTGAGGAGCTGGAGGAGTAGCTTAGTGGGTAAGGTGCTGGCCTAGCTAGCTCAAGAATGCTGGGTTTGATTCTCCAGCATCAGTTTGATTCTCCAGCATTATATAGAGCTTGGTGTTGTGGTACATGCTTATAATCCCACCTCTCGTAAGGCTGAGACAGGAGAATTGCTGGGAGTTTGAGGCCAGCCTGGGCCTCATAATGAGTTTAGGGCCAGCCTGGGACAACAAACTGAGATTCAGTCTCAAAAAACAAACAAACAAAAAAATCAGTAAATTGACCCACACAGCTAGGAAGTACAGGGGCAGGTGTGGCCTCATTGGTTGGATCCAGGAACCCACAGCGTCCTCAGGATATCTACTGATGTTTCCTGTGTTGGTTTCATAGCTCTTTCAAATGTGGCTGCCAGGTGCCCTAAACCTACATTCTCTCAGTCTTGTCAACATTGCTGAATTTCACCGTGGCCATTTCTCTTAAAGTTCTCACGTTTTCAGGGCCCCAAAATCCCAGGCTAGTCTGAGCACAGGCAGCGGGCAGCCAATACTCCTCCTTCCATAGTGCCCCTTTGTGCTGGCCGCCTGCACATCCCCATATGACGTATCTGTTATAGCGGACAAGGCCGTCTCCATGAAGCAGGGACTGTGCTACCGGTCACTGGGGCCTGGCACCTGTACCTTGCCTTTGGCCCAGAAGATCACCAAGCAGATATGCTGCTGCAGCCGTGTGGGCAAAGCGTGGGGCAGCAAGTGTGAGAAATGCCCCCTGCCTGGCACAGGTAACCCTCTGTCCCCATTCCAGCCCTGGCCATCAAGGGACTACCAGTGGGTAGATTGCCCTCAAGCCAGAAGACTTTAGTCTTCCCTCTCTGCTCAAGTACTTATCTCAACCTAGGACTTCCTTCCTTGTGTTGCCACAATTTTATTGCTCCCCAAAAGGAGGGAAAGGGGGGCCTGGTTTCCTGCAGGTATGGTATTGCTCAGCTTGTCCTCTGGCTATTGGCTTTGCAGAGGCCTTCAGGGAGATCTGCCCTGCTGGCCATGGTTACACCTACTCCAGCTCAGACATCCGCTTGTCCATGAGGAAAGCCGAGGAAGAGGAACTGGCCAGACCCTCGAAGGAGGAAGCACCAAAGAGCAACGAGGCCCTGTCTGGGCTGGGAGAGAGGCAGCCACTCCAGGCAGCCACTGACACCTGGATTGAGGCTGAGACCACCCCTGACCAGGGTATCCAGGCTGGGGAGGGTACCTGATCAGCTCTCCTTTCCTCTAAGATATAGAGGGAGGGGGTATTAATCTTAGGTTCCCATTTCTGGGCATCATAAAAAGGAATTGGAGCAGTAGCTCCTAGGCCTGGGAACCTGTGGGGAACTTCCTGTCATGGCCTTCTTCTCCCATGTGGGGGCTGCTTGTGGGGGTGGGAGAGATCAGTGGCAGCCCTGCTCCAACAGCTCAGGCCTCTCCTTCTGGGGCTGGTGCTCACTGCAAGGCTTAAAGAGCTGTCAAGTGGTTTCTGGAGAGTTTGCATGCTTTTGGACCCCTGACCTGACCTTTTGGACAGAACACTAACTCTAGCTCAGCTGCCTGGGCTCCAGAAGTGTGTAGCTTAGACAGAGCCTGGGTCTAGGTTTTAAGCTACCTGGGCAGTGTTCTGAAAAAGACATGAAGGCATGCCCAGATCACTGGCAAGACTAAGTACAGGAATCCAGCAATGTGTTAGGAGCAGGAAAATTATGTGACTGCCAAAACTGCCCCAGAAATCTTAAACGGACATAGCAGTAAAGACAGAGCCCCAGTTGTCATGGACACTAGATACTGGCCAAGCTTGGAAAACACCCCTTCTTCCTAGAACCACTCCTCTCGCACATCAGACAGGGTTAGACTGGCCTGGAGTTAGAGGATACTCGTGTCGCTGGAGGCCTTGAAGGAAGGCAGGCTTCTTCCCAAGTGAGAGTCCTCACCAAACAGGATCCCCGTAGATCGCCAGCCCTGGGCTTCTGTAGGAGTTGGTCCCATAGGGGAAGGGGTGAGGGCAGATAAGAAGAGTTGAGTTCTGTCCTCAGCTCATCATGCTGGGGACATGGTCAAAGACACAGACTGTGAGGAACCAGGTCATGGGTAGAGAGCAGAATCCTGCTGCCTTTCTTCCCGAGTTCATGTTGTCTCTTTTCCCTTCCCAGGTGACACTCAGCCTGGCCAGGTGAGTCCTTCCAGATGACCTGGAAGCCACAGGGGTTCCCAGAGCAATATTCCATGAGGGAGGAAAGGTAGAAGGATGGAGAATCAGTCAGATTTTACTTGGAGAGAGGACAAATTGGTTGGGACTGTGGGTGGTTGGTCTGAAGACCTCATTTTTTTTGTTTTGTTTTGTTTTATTTTGAGACAGGGTTTCATTGTAGTCAGGCTGGTCCTGAATTCACTACGTAGCCCGGGCTGGCCTTGAACTCATGGCAGTGCTCCTCCCTTAGCCTCCTGAGTGCTGGGAGTATAGGCATGTGCTACTACGCCTGGCTAATTTTTTATGCTGGGAAGTGAAACCCAGGGCCTTGTGTGTGCTATGCAAGTGCTCTAACCACTGAGCTATGCCTTTAGATCCTGAAGACCTCATTTGGCCCTACAGGAAGTAAGAATAACAGCAGCCACTGTGCAAGTACCCTCCCGCTCATGGGCAGTCCAGGTCCTTAAAGGAGGACAGAAGAACTATTCAGTCAATCCTCACCACCAGTCCATCTTCGGGTGTTGTGCCTGATACCTAGAGCTGGTTCCAGGTCACTCTAGATAACAATATTTTCTCAACCAGTTTAGCTTATGCCTCAAGGCTTTCTCTGTCAGCAGTTTATATGGAAGCAAAAGCACAGCCTGAGTAGTGTCACAGTGCTTCATGAAGAAGAGGCATGTGACTCAGGAGTCCCCTGCATGCACTGGACCCGAACTCCTCCTAGAAGCCATTCTGGAGAGAGGATGGGCTCCCTCCTCCACCAGTTTGCCTGCCCTTCCAAGCTGCAAACTTAACTATCTCCCAATACGGTATCCCAGTGGGCTTGTTCTCCTCCTGGGTTACCGTGTGCTAGCCTCTCATACTGAAGCTTTCCTTACAGTCCCAGCCACACTCCAGCACCTCTTTTTATGCCCCTGCTCCTTGGCACCCTCTGTCCACAGTGGTGGTACGGGGCATAAGGTGTGATCTTGGGTTCCAGCGTCACTACACTTTCCCTGTGGCCCTCTAGCCTCTGGAGCATCTGTCACTCTGTCTGTGGAGGGGGAGTCCTAGCCTTGATACCATACCTACTGATGTTACCCCATCTACAGACACTCAGCTGACACAGAACATACATGGGCTCATTTCATCATTACCACCTACCACCAATAATGTGGTTGAGCAGATCAGTTAAGACCATGGATATGAAGTGCCTCCCAGAATGCCTGGTGCACAGTAAGAGCTCATCCATTACTGGAACAAATGCTAATTGAATGAGAAAATTGGACAGGAAGGCTGGAGGTGGGGCTAGTATCAGGAAAGGAAGCATGTCATGGTGGTTATTGAGGACTCCGAAGTGACCTTCTCTTTTTTTTTTTTATGTAGGTCACAAGCAGTGTCACCCACTTACCTGTCTGGGTCCCAGGTGAGTTTCTCTCCTAGCCGCTGTCAGGGAGACAAAAAAGGGGGGAAGGGAAAGAGAGACCAGACTATCATGGTGGAGTACTGAGCTGGTCCGTGGACTCCATTCATGTGAGCACCCCAGGAACTCTAAACACCTAAGGGGCTGTGAGTTCTGTGAGAAACCCACGGTGCTTTGTGTACATTTTCTAGCAAGCAAACTTTTTCTGAATCTCATGGTGACATTCAGCATGTAAATTAGGCCAAAAGGGAGGCACTGGCAGGAGCAGGGGGTTGGCTGACTTCTCTAGAGACTTTTCCCAGGGGCCCCGTCTAACCTCCTGAAACTTCAAGTTTGTCGCCCACTGGAGCAGGGCTCGGAAGCCAGGAGGCTGAGCTCCCACTTCCTCTGTTCGTGGAATGGACACGAATGCCTGTCTGGACCCCTTCCTGAGATAATAAGATATTGATATCTGTAAACTGTAGGATGCTTTGCAAGCAGAATCAAGTAATTCTGAAGGGAAACTCAGAAGACTTGGGCTTCCGTTCTGCCTCCAGCCAGCTGGTTGACCTTGGGCAAGTGACTAGTTCTCAGTGCCCCAGGCTCCTACTCTGTGAAGTGGAGGGTGGTGTTGAATTTACTGTACAATTCTGAATGTATAAGGGGCCCAGTCAAGTTCCAAGAGACCAGAAAGCACAAGGTGTGATTCACTTCGGCTCCACCATAGTTCTTTAAAGTCTAAATAGCAGAAAGGAGAGGCCATCGCCAGATAAGAGGATCTGGTCCCATCTTCTTCCCTCTGCCCTCTTCAGGGGATGCCTTTGGAAGACCAACAGCACAGCTGCCTGAACAGGGGATTCCAGAGGCCCAGGAAGAAGAACAAGTGACTCCCTCTGTTGATATGCTAGTGACCTCGCGTCCCCCAGGTAGCTGAAGCCAGCCTCGGAAGGCTCTCTCCACCACTCCTGTGACGTGTGGCAGTCTAGAGCCTACTCCAGGGCAGAGACATGAAAGGAATCCCTTCTTTGCCAGATAAACAGTCGCCAGAAGACCCTGACCAAGTTCAGTGGTTCTTGCCTCATCTTACGAAGAGCACAGAGTCCCCCTAGAGAAAGTACTCAAGCCAAGGACCCAGAGGGCAGCATGTGAAGAACACACATTTGGGGGGAGGAGTCTTATTCAGAAGCTTCTGGGAAGCCAGTGGCCCTCCAGGAGAATCTAGGGGTCCTCCTGAGGAAAGGAAACACGTGGAGTAGGAGCCAGGTTCTTTTAGGCTATTTACTCTGAGTCAGGGAGAGTCCTGCGGCAGCAGCCGCCTGCCCACGAGGAGGGTTGTTTTCGGGAAGGAACGCAGGTCTGTTACCCAAGTTGTTTAAGTGCCTAGGAGCTTGCATTGCGTTCCCTCTGCCCAGCGACAGAGATGAGGGCAGATGTGGGGGAGATCTCTGGCAAATTCACCTTGCTCTGGAATGTGCCCGCCTCAAAGGCTCATTGTCTGGGTACTTGGTTCAGAAGAAGCAGGGCTGTGTTGTGGCAGCCACTTCCTGTGCACGTGCGTGCCCTCTCATCTGCCCTCTCCAGGGGCTGGGTTGCTCTTAGCTCACTGACTGAAGTCCCGAGACTGAAGTCACCTTGAGTAGGAGGTGAAGGTCGGGGAGTGCTGGATATTCTCTGGCAAAATGAGAACTCCTGCAGCCTGTTGGAATAGTCCTGAGAGTCAGGGGATGGGTGTGGGTGGCTTATCTCACCAAAAGTCCCTCTCTGACCTCTCCCAGGGCCTCTCCTTCCTCTGAGCTTAGCCCTTGAACCAGACTACCTAAGGCTTGGGAAGATTCCTCTTCCCAGCAGGCACAGAAGTCCTGAATTCCTGCCAATGAGAATGTACCTGGAGGAGGGGTTAGGCTCAGGGGAGCCGGATTTAGCAGCAGTCCTCAGCTGTATGGTGTCAGGGCCTCACCACCACCTTCAGCCTTTTGCCAGATCTCCCTTCTCCTCTGCCATCTTCCACTGTTGCCCTCTGGGCAGGCAGACGTGGCTAGGGACCTCTGTGATCTCCCAGGATGATACAAACTTGAAACCAGGTCAAGGGAGAGGATGGCTTTACAAAAAGGCCAGATTATAAATTCAGTTAAGTACAATTTGTCAAACACTGTGAAGACCCTCTGTGTCTCAATGCAGGCTACTTCTAGCCCATTCCCTTGGGGTCTCCAGGATTCTCTCAGAACAGTGAGGGTGGGTGGGTAGCTCTGCATATATGGGCTTCAGGCAAAGACATAGGGTAGACACAGAAACCGAAAGCACCATTCATCCATTCATCTGCTCGTTCATTCATCCATTCATCTACTCATTCATTTATTCAGCACATTGTGTCAGGCACTTTCTGGCATTAGGGACACAATTCAAAAAAGCTAGTCTGTCATCTGCAGCCTCAGCCCTGAGTCCTGGTGAGTATGCCTCCAAACTCCGTCAATTCAGTACCTGGCCCCCTGCTTCCCACCCTGTTACCAATCCTGAGGCAAACCCTCATTTAAATGATTTCAGCTGGTTTCTAAGCACCCTCCCCACGCCAGTGCCTGAGTGGCCTTTCTGAGAGAGCTCTGATCACTTCCTCCTTTTCTGACCTCCTTATATTCCAGTCCCTGCTCAGTTGGCCCAGCCTTTGCTCTCATCCTTCCATGGCACTTTTTCACCTCTATCTTTCTCACCAGATCTGTCTGTCTGCCTGCCTGCCTGTCTCTCTGTGGGAAAACAGAGCAGGAGTTGCCAGGGGGAGATAGTACTGGGCTGTATGGGTGAGAGCTGTGCCCACAGTCAGGGTAAGGTCGGGATGCAGGCCTCAGCAGGGAGGCCACTTCCTGGGAATAGAGATTGCTAGAACCTATCAGATCTTGGTCAAGTGAATGCATTGCTGTAAGCTCCATCCTGGGCAGAGCGTGGGGCCCAGTGGAGATTCCAGGGTCTTATTTAAGGCCATGCTACACATGGTTATAGGAAGCTGGCAAAGGCCTCTTTTGTTCCCCCCAGCTTTTCTGAATTTTTCTTTTTTTCATAATTATTACTTTTATTAGTATGTAATTGTGATACATAATAATTATATTTGACTTGATGCATATACTTTTTCCCCTTCCCAAAGGTGAGGTCGCCTTCTGTTGGTACCTAGATGTCCCCAAACCCTTGCACTGCTCCACTGCCTTCGTCTGCCCTCTGCCTGCCATAACCTCTGTTTGCTTGTTCTCCCACAGGCATTGATAGATGTGCTGCTGGAGCAGCCAACATATGTGGCCCTGGAACCTGTGTGAATCTCCCAGATGGGTACAGGTGTGTCTGCAGCCCTGGCTACAGGCTGCACCCCAGCCAAGCCTACTGCACAGGTATTTGCTTGGGCGTCTTCTGCATACTTGGTGGCTGGGATAGTTGGGAACAGGAAATATACCTTAAGAGTCTAGGAAGCATGCAAAGAGCCAATCAGTACTGTATGGTTGATAAGCTCAAGAGTGCAGTCCTTGTGGACAAAGCTAGTTTGACCTGTAAGAGACCCATCTGTGAGGCCCATCTGATGAACCTCCAGACTCTGGGAGAGTGGGAAGCCAACCCAGGGAACCTTGCTCAGCACCAGGCAGCCCTCTGGCTTAAGATCATTCCACCCCTCTAACTGGCCATGTTGCTGCCTATGGAGCAGACCAGGGTCTCCACCAGGGCCATCACTGGGCGCGAGGATTAGAGCCATTATGGTCAGCTGTGGGCATTATTTTCCCCCTCACCTGCAATATTTTTATGCAAAGGAGAAATATCCACTATGGGTTGGGAGTTGGAACTAGGGAACAAAGGTCAGAGAGGAGGTACTGGCAGTCACCTCAGGCCCCTAGTGCCTGAGTGGACTTGATTGGGCCCACCCTGTGGATTTTAGCCTTAGACACTTTCATCTGCCTGGTCCCTCTGCCCCCTTACCTCTTCCATGCCACAGAGCATCGTCCCCTAGCATAGGCAGGTTTCTGACAGGTGCCCAGAAAAAGCACACTGGCCTCCCTAACCTCCTTCCTTGTCTCTCTCTGGTCAGATGACAATGAGTGTTTGAGGAACCCCTGTGGGGGAAGAGGGCGCTGTGTGAACAACGTGGGCTCCTATTCCTGTTTCTGCTACTCTGGCTACACACTGACCTCCTCAGGGGCTACACAGGAGTGCCAAGGTAAATGGAGTCTGCCCTGGCCCTGGGATGGGCTGAAATGCACACAAAAGAACACATCTGGGCTACACTGCACGCAGTGGGGGTGGAAGAGGAACGGGACCTTCACAGCTCTAGGCACCTTGCTGAAGTATAGGGAGTACAAGAGCCATGGGAAGAGAAATGGGACTGTGGCCTGAACCTGGGAGAAAGCGGGCACCATGCTGAGACCACAAGTCGGAACAGGAACCCAAAAAGCAGTGATTTTGCAAAGACCTCAGGGAATTGTGGTGGAGCCAGGGGAAGGTCAGATACTTGGCTGGAGATAGAGACCAAAACCTAGGTTTCACACTCTTGAGTGATAAGGGACTACTGCATTTGGAGGAAGGAGGGTGACCCATGGAATTGCAGAGCTGGGACTCCTGGCACATGGGAAAGTATGTGTGCCTTTGAGAGAAGAGCCACTTGGGACATGAGCAAGGCTCTGGAGTTAGAAAGGCCTGGCCTACTGCTGGGGAACCCTTGGGAAAATGCTTCAGTGCAAACCCTTTAACAGCACAGAATGCTTCCATGAAAGTTATGAATGAGTTCAGTAAGAGGATAAGACAGCATTTCCTAAGTATAGCTGTGATGCTCCTAACCCTTGGGAAGCCTTTTCCTCAAGAATGGCACTGCTGTTCTTGAGATACACATTGCTGGTTCTGACCAGGAGAGCCCAGTGGTCATTACAGACAGACCCTCACCCAACAGTGGCCAGGTTATCTTAGCCACTTTTTGTTTTTGGAACACAATACCCAAACCCCACAACTTAAAGAAGAGGAAAGGTTTGTTTTAGTTCAAACTTCAGAAGTCTCCGTCTCTTCATGTTTGTCTAGCAATGGTGACAGGGCTTGGTGGGGGGCCTGGGTGCAGGACAGCTTTTATCTTATTGTGGCCAGGAAGCGGAGAGTAAAGAGCTGAACTAAGGGAAAGAATACACTTTTCCAGTCCATGACTCCAGTGATCCACTCTTTCCAACAAGTTCCCATCTCCTAACAGCCCAGGAAATCATCAGTGAATGAATCAATTTGATCCAATTGACCCCAGTGATCTGCTCACTTTCCAAATGTATGAACCTTCTAGGGAACTTTTCAGATCTAAGCCATAACACCGGAGGAGCTGTGTATCCTCCCACTGCCAGAGTATCCTTGGCTTCTGATCCCCAAGGATCTGGCCTGCAGGAACCAAAGCCATCCTGTCACTTGGTTATGAGGGAAGGAAGAGGGGATAATCAACCAGTCTCATGGAAGAGGAGAGTCGTGTTCATTGTTCAGTGAACACTCAGGCCCTGAGCCCTATGTGCCAGGTGAGCGTGAAGAGTGGCCCTGTGGGATCCAGATGAACACATAGCTGGCTCTGTTGGGGAGAATTTGGGAAGGTTTCTCCAAGGGAATGCTTGAGCCGGGCGGAATAATAATAGCTTGTATTTAATGAGCATGTACTGTATACCAGCACTGTCTGAAGCACTTTATGATACATAGCTCATCGTTTCCACCCTACAGTTTTTACTCTCTATTTTATAGGCTTAGAAAGGTCAATTGAAATTTGCAATGTCTTCACATCTGGCTGTGGTAGACCTGGGAAAAGCATCAAAGTCCCCCAGCTCCAAATCATATTTTGTTTCATGTGATACACTTCCTCACATGCTGGGTGTTGGACATCATCATGGAGTATGAACAGGAACAGAAGGAACTCATGTTTGCAGAGACTAGAGTACTGAAGAGGCCTGGCAGACCTGGGAACAGTGCTGAAGTCAGTGTGACTGGAAGCAGAGGGACCAGGGAGGAAGTGGCAGGAGTTAGGGCCAGTTTGGGAAGTTATTCAAGTTCCAGGCTTAAGGGCTTAGACGCTGTCCCAAGGACTGTGACACCAGGAGAAGTTGTGAGCAGAGAGTGGTGATTCGGTCAGAGGGCCATCAGGGAGGTGACTCATGTCACAGTGCTCAGAGCAGGATGGCAGAGCCAGGGGAATGGAGGGGGCAAGGCGATTCTCCATCAGTTCTGGCAGGTGTTTTGGCCAGAGGGAGCTGGCCTGGGATAAGCCATGGCTGTTGCAGGGAACGGTGTCCCTGGGATTGGCCCAGACACAGAGTTTTGCTCTGTGCCAGCCTGAATGTGCAGATGTCCCTGCCAGCCGCAGCAGGAAAGGGAGGGGTGAGGCCAGCTGAAGTGCTGTTCCTAGCCAGGTTTGGCTGCCACTTGAACAGCCCTTATCCAGTATAATATCCACTTTCTAAATTTTGCCAGCCTCATAAAGGAGTACTTTGTTATTTCTAGGATTTAATCTAATATTGAATGTGAATTAGTTTTTATGAATTAGCTAATTCCTAATTATGAATTGAATCAATGCAAATCCTTATAATTTATGAGTTAATACAAGTGAAATAATTAGTATAAATTACTTAAGTATTTATAAAACATTTACTTTAGTACTAAGTATGAACATCTTTTGGTGCAATTGGCCTTGGGTTTCCATCTGTAAATTGTTGGTTCCTGCCTCCTTTTGCTTGGTTTTCCAAGGTGGTTGCTGTTTCCCCTTGTTGTTTTTTAGGAGCTTGTCTCTAAATGCTTGGGTAGGTTTAAATTTTGTGATTCTCCTATTTTGTCGTCTGTTCACAAGTCTTATCTTCATGTCCTTCTTTGCACAAAAGTCTTTATTTTTCATGTTTTGAAATTTATCTCTTGTCTTATTTTTAACATTGGGGTGTTTTATTTAAAAAGTTATTCCCTTCCCATAAGTCATAAAGACATTTTCCTACACTTTCTTCCATTAATGTTCTTTGCCTTACCTGGTATGGAATGCTCAGAATATCTGCTGACAAAACTAGCTCACTCTATAGATAAAAATAAAATAGGAACGGAGAACCTGGATTCTAATGCCCACGTGTGGATGGACCCCAATTTGGGGGTTCTTTTCCATGAGTTCCCTTTTCTCTCCATTGGGATTAGAGCTTCTCAAAATGAAGACCAGGGCCAGTCATAGTGCTGTGCACCTGTAATTCCAGAACAGCACTGAGGCAGGAGGATAGTTAGTTTGTGGCCAGCCTGGGCTATATAGGGAGGCACTAACAAACAAAGCAAAACAAAACCACAATATCAAAGTGAAGACCAGTCATTTCTCAGTTGCCTGGAGAGTTACTACAATGTGGGTTTCTGGGCATGCTCTGTACTGCAGAATCAGTATTTGCAAATAGGGGCTTAGCAGTATATCAGCAACTCCAGTGCACACTGGAGTTTTACAAAGGATGCTCAGGTGGAGACATTGTCCATAAACAAGTGATTATTATTGGATTCTTTTACTATGTACTTACTTGGGTCATGTGCCTGGCATGGGAGACACTGAGATTATAAGACATGTTTTCAGTAGTCAGGGAGAATCAAGAAGCCAATGAACAGCTGTGCTAAGGGAACCTTAGGAAGGAGTATGTGGGCTGCAGGGAAGACGTCAGCCTCACCAAAAGATAAGTAGAGCACAGTCAAGCTGGGAGTGGAATTGGGGGGTTGGAAGCCATTCTAGCAAGGAGACAGCATGTGCAGAGGCTCAGAGGCAGGTCCTTGTGGCCAAAGCTAGGGTCAGGTTACAAGAAAGCTACACACCAGGCCAAGGACCTTGGATTTTGCATGGGTAGGTGTATTATTAAAATAATAATAAGTACCTAATAACTCTTCAGTGCTTACTGCTGCCCACCTACATTATCTCATTTAATCTGCATAAGGACTCTGTGAACCAGCGCTGAGGAGAGGTGAAGACGAGGCCACTAGTACTTTGACTGCAGGGCAGGGGATGGGAAGTTGCCACAAGGACCCGGAGTTGATATACCGATCCTCTGCTTGACATGGTAGTAGGAATCTGCTGGCCATTAGGTAAGGGAAGATACTTCCAGCAGAGGCATTTTTTATGAGCAAAGACTTAGAGGTTGGACCAGTGAACATCCACTATAGCTAAGATTATACCAAGAGATGTTTGAAAATTTGTAAATATGGTAAGGCTAAGGCCAGGCTTGTGAGCCAGGCTGCAAGTAGGACTGCAGGTGGCAGGGAGCTCTGATAAGGGACTAAGCAAGGATTGGCATGACCAAGGCTGAACTTTAGAGCCCTCATGGGGCACCAGTATGGTTTGGATAACAGCATAAATCCCACCCTGTGATTCTTCACTGCCTAAAATTCCCCCCATCCTTTTTTAATTCAAGGTGTAGAATATGTCTTTATTTAGAAAAAAAAAAGGACAGAGGGGGGAAAGCTCCCACTATGGGAGGTCCTTCCCTCCCTCCTGGCCTCTGTCCCTTCCTCTGTGGATGCTTAACTCCTAACTTTTAAGGTCCTTTAGAAGATTCCTGTGAGTAGATCTAATATCTGCTGTGCTAGGGCCAGGAGGGGGTGGGAACCTTATGAGCCATATCAGATCACACCATCGGTACTCCTCCCTGATCTCAAGAGCACACATCACATCAGAAGGAAAAAATAGTTGCAAGGGCCCTCATGGGTCCCTAAAGATCCACTCTTAGGAGAAAGGAACTCAGGGGTTAGGGGTCGGCAGGAGTCTGATCGGTCACAGATACCCTAGGACCCCTCCAGCCAATCATGGCTGCAGCAAGCATGCCTTCTTTTCCCAGGCCTCAGCATGGTGTTCTTGTTCTCAGTCTCTGCAAAGGTGCCTCAGTACCCTCTTCAGGGCTGGCTTTGATTCTGGATTGTCCTGTGTAATCCACAGATATAGATGAGTGTGAGCAGCCAGGAGTGTGCATCGGAGGGCAGTGCAGCAATACTGAGGGTTCCTATCACTGTGAGTGTGATCCAGGCTACATCCTGGTCAGGAAGGGACATTGCCAAGGTAAGGAATGGGCATAAGGAATCAGCCTGCCACCACACACACTGTCTCCCAGAAAATCCCCTTCTAGTTTATTCCTCCCTGGGTTCCTTGGTGCAAGCCCACACCTATGGACAGAAACATGTTTGCAGAGTCCTGAACCCTTCCATCACCTTGATGATGTCTTGCCATCCTCTGGGCCTCCTATAGCAGTGAAGGGTAAATCTGTCTGATGCTCCAGGAACATTTCCTCTGCACATCCCTGCCCCTTCACCTTGAAAAATGGGTTTCTCCCATGTGACAGAAAGAGAGCCTCCATCTGGGAGTCTTGGCTTCTTAATAAAGCTTTTTAGATTGTGAGCTCCTGAGGGCTGGACCACATCCTCCAACACCTCATGCACAGACACCTGATAAGCACTCAACAAATGCTAGTTAATGAATGAGAGAATGGATGAGTGAATGTCAAATGAGTGAATGAAGGGGCCCTAGATCCTTCTGCTCTTTTGCAGGTACAGCTAAAATATGGCTGTGACATTTCCAACTGGTCTCTTTGCTGAATGGCTTGAGCTTGCCACGTCAGCTCTGAAAACTCTATGCTTGCTGTGCTGCTACTTCCTTCCCACCGGGCTAGAGCATCAAGGTCACATGTTCTACAACTAATTAAGACAGGAATCAATGAGGGTAAATCAAGGCTTTCTCTGGAGCAAACCCTGACTTAGGTCCAAGCTTAGGACCCTGGTAAGGACTTTCTTGGCTTCTGAAGTTCCTAGAGGTAAGGGATGAGTCTGTGTACCTTGTGAAGGGAAAGCCTCCTTCCTAAGGCCAGTACCATGGAAGCAAAATCCAGAGTTGTCTGAAGTCTTAGCAAAGGACAGAGGTGGCTGTAGGCATAGGACAAACAACTGTTTTCACCCTCAATACATCATTTTCTCTTCCAAAGTCTTCATTTTGGTGCTCTCTCTATAACATTCAGGCCTACACATGATCAAAGCCAAAATGATCCCCCTGTCCTCATTAAATAGGAGAAAAGACACCCTGGCCTTTTTCCAGGTAAACAGAGAACAAGGGCACTCATCACTTCATGGGCGCCTACTATGTGACAGGTGGCTGTGCCAGGTACTTAGCAGATAACCTCATTGAAGTATCACAGCATTATTATGGACTTGACATTAGGACTTATTGAAAAGAAAAATCAAAACTAAAGAAAATGAACCGAGAAAATACCAGAACATTAAAAATAGCAGATTTATACTAACCAGTTGAAGGGTACAGGCTCTGGTGCAGACAAGCCCAGGTTTGGCTCTTGCCTTGTGTCTGGAAATCAAAATTGTTGTGCCCATCTCAGGGGCCCTAGCGAGAAAGGGTAAGCTAATATGTACACGGTCTTCAGCCCTGTCTCTGGCACATACACACCCCTGGTAAACAGACAGAAGCATGACTTTCAGCCCTGTCCTTTTCCTGTCCAGACTCCTCCAAGCCCCGGTGCCTGCCTCAAGTCCATCTCCTTCCCATTCCAAGGAGAGGTTCTAGACACACATCTTGTCTGGGAGGTCAGGCCGAGTTCCTGGCCCCAGACAGACACTCTGAGACTGTTGAAAGAAAGAATGATATAGACTGCACACTTTTCCAGGTTTCCATCAGTAACCACAGACCCAGCCCATCACCCTGGGAGCTCAGTCAATTTCCTCTCTCTCTTTCTTCTTTCTCCAACTGCTCTCTCCGCTGAAACCCAGAGTCTCTGGTGAAAGGCTGAGTGGTCTGGAAAGCCGCCCATACAGCAGTCGCAGTGGCATTTCTGTCGTGCTAGGAATCTGGGTTCCCATGCACAGGGAGCAGAGTCTCCCCTGCAGATTGCTCTAGCTTTCACTGCTCCCCACTCGCATCTGAGGTTCCCTGAGCTCTGGCCCTGCCTGAGTGTCCTCCCTACCCCCACTTGTGCTCTCACAAGGGACATTGGTGCCCTAATGTCTTCCCATACAAAGGCTGTCTCCTGGGCAGAGAAACTGGAGGATCCTCCCAAACAGCAGACTGGCAAATGGTCTGTAGCATAATTGTACCCTAGGGTCATTTGAGGGTCTCTTCATTAGCCTATTACCAAGAGCATAATGGGCGTATTCCTTGTTCAGCAAACATTTATTTCAAACCAACTGGGTGCCAGCTGTGTGTTGAAAGTATAGTAATAAAAAGACAGCTCCCAGTCCAACTAGAGAACTAAAACTTACCAAAATATAACAACATCTTAAATAAAAGTTCAAACCCTTGATTAGGCAGAAAATTGTCCACCCAGGCAGTGCTCCGGTCTAGGCACCTAGGGGTTGGTGGAACAGTCAGTATATCTGCCTCATCCAGAATCCTCTGCAAGCTCCTTTGGATTAGGCTAATGGCCAGTTACATCTACTGCTGTTCAGGAGAGCCCTTCTCAGGCCCAGTGGACACTAGGGCATGCATTGGTCTTCTGCTGTCTCTTTCCCAGTTGCTGACAGACCTCTCATACCGATTTTTGCTGCCTGGGCTCTGTTCTGAGGAAGGAAGCTGCCAGTGGTGTGCCAGGATAAACTAAATTATGCTGCGTTAACAAACAACCCCCCATCTTAATGACAGACAACATGGCCAAACTTATGTTACCATAATGCTGTGTGTCCCTTGAGGGTCATCTGGGAATTCTGTCCCATGTTTCCTTACTCTAGGACTAGACTACAGGAATAGCCAGTCTCTGGAATGTGGCCAGTCTCCACAGAAGAAAGAAAGAGTGCTCTAGATAGCTGTGCACACCTAAATACTTTGTTATAAGTTACAGTGTTGTAACTACTTGTAGCTCATTGGCCAGCCCTAGTCTCATGACTCCACCCAACCACAAAGGTCCAGGAAGCACAAGACTACCATGGCCCAGAAGATAGAGAGCTAGAATGTTTTGTGAAACCCACAAATAAGTACATGTATCTTAAATGCCTAGTGTCCGATGCTCTGTGCAGTGCCTCCAGCAGATATGCCTGGCTAGTTGGGGCAGGACCTGTCTCAGGGCCCTTTCCTCTTGCCTAACCTAATATTCCTGCATTGCCTGATCCTTGCAGGAGAGGTCCAAAGACTTCATCTTTTCTTGGCATGGACTTAGGAGCATTCCTTACCTCAATTTCTTTTTCCCCATCCCCAAAGTCTTGTATCCCAGAAGCAGGGATTGTTTATTATTCTCACAGCTTTGCCAGTCCTCCTTTAGGTACCTCAACTGGGGACAAAAGGGCTTCGCGCTGGGTGCTGTCTCCTTGGTGGCCAAAGTTGGTAATCCTGGGTCCTTCCTTGTCTCCATCTCTGTACTATTCTCCCTGTCTTGTTTTTACTGACTCTGGTGTCACTATAACCCATCTAGGGCTTGCAGTTGTTGCCTTCCACTGAACTTTGTGTCTGTGTCCCCAAGATTTTCCAAGACTTGTGGGCACCTCCTTGTAGATGCTTACCTGAATAACTACCTGCCCAGTGGTTGTCTTCCTCTTCTGGATCCTTAGGGTCAAACTTTAGGCTCAAGAAGGTCTCAGACAAAGAGAATTTGGATGTTCTGATGTCTGTGTACCAAACATCCTTGGCGATCGGGGGATTATTTTCGCCTTTCTTTGTAGAGTTCACATCCTGCTCTGTGATGCCAACTGCTGGCTTCAGTTCCTTTGCAGGAAGCCTGTGTCCTGCCCCTTGGCCTATCCCCTGCATTTTCTCCCTGGGTGCTGAGCAGGTCTTCTTTCCACCAAGAGGGTCTCTGAATCTATATAAGCTGGTGAACTTCCTCAAAAAGAATGACAATTGCCTATTTAGGAAGAATACATCTCCTGTTTCCTTTGGATCTTGCCAGTCTGTCACAGATGGTGATCAGGAGCCTTGATAAAGGGCAAGAAGAGCATAATGTCCTGTACTCTGACCCAGAGTTCAATCCCTTTGGTATGATCTCCCTACCTCTCAGTTCAGGTCTGCTGGGTGCCTGGGATAATGGTCTCACCAGTATGCCAGGTCACTGTTGTAGAAATTTGCACTCAGTTCCTAGGGGAAAGACCTCCTTTCTCTTCCTTGCTGTCACCCTCCCTGGGCTTTTCTTCCTCTGCCTGTCTGCCTCGGGCCCCAGCTTATCCTTTCTGCCTGGTGTTCTTGGGTCTCAGTAGAATGGGTGATGAGACTCCCGTGCCTCTTGGCTGGAGGAAAGGTCTCACCCTTCTCTGGCAGAGAAGCCTTGGTGGTCTTGACCCTGCTGGCTGCCTTCAGCTTCCAGTCAGATCTAGGCAGCATCCGAGATGGAGCTCATTCTTGGTTCTCATTTCCTAGGAAGCTCACTTTGCCTTCACTGTTCTCTGATGATCTATTCTGGGGCTTGTGGCAACAATCCAACAGGTTGCTGAATCAAGCACTTTCAGTCCCAGCAGTGCCCACCAAAGGATTAGAAAATCACCAAGGAAGCTACAAAGGCTGAATGTTCCTCTCACAAAATAGCACTCACTGCCCCCACCCTACCACCAGTTTATAGTAACTGTAGCCCATGGCCACCCACCCAGGGAGTCTCCCTTTCTTATGTTGAAGTTCTTCCATCTCTCTTTTATCCAGGACAGTGTGTGGGAGGTGGAGTTGGGAACATAAGACAATTCTCATTTTTTCCTTGTTTTCGTCTATACAGAAGCTGACATCTCTCTCTCCAACCAAGGGTGAGGTCAAGGATCTGCTATGCCCAAGAGCTACCCCTGGGCTATGTTTCCCAGAGATGATCAAGGGAGGGGTTGTTGTTTTCCAGATATTGACGAATGTCGTCACCCTGGCACCTGCCCTGATGGGAGATGCGTCAACTCCCCCGGCTCTTACACTTGCTTGGCCTGTGAGGAGGGATACAGGGGTCAGAGTGGCAGCTGTGTAGGTGAGGGCTGCTTGCCAAGGTGCTGGGGGAGGGGTATTTGGCCTTCAAAATGCTGGTTGAGCCCACACATAAGGAGGGAAAGAGGTGAGCAGAAGGAAGTGGCTTGGAAGCTCTTGTTCTCCATGGTCAGGCTGGGCTCCCGGATGACCCTGGGCACGAAATGGGTGTGCTTCAGTTTTGATGTACTCCCCTCTGAATCAGCTAGGGTGGGGGCTTCTTCTCTTCCTGGCCACATCCGTTCTGGAGCTACAGCCCAGAGGCCTGGGAGCTTCTGGGGCTGGCTTCTGTGGGGTGGGGTAAGGAACCTCAGTCTGAGAAGAGACGAGAACTGGCAGCCAGGCCCCTCTGCTCTTCTGTCTAGGCAGCCCTGAACAGTGGTTGCCCTTCCCCCTCCTGCTGCATGTGAGCAGGAGGAGGAGCATCCTTTCCCTTCAGCCCCCGCAGGAAGAAGGCTTGGGCTTCAGAATGCCAGGAGGGCCTGTGTTTTGAATAGATGCTTTGAGGCTCCAGAGAGGGCAGATGGTTCCCAGGGCCTTGAAACTGCTACAGCCGCCTAAGCATGGCCTGGCCTGTTTCCACACTGCCCACCCACTTAATGAAGTTGGTTGACAGGCTGGAAACATGGGGGGGTTTGGTGACAGGTAGGAGACCAGAGAGAATCAGACCTACAATAAAGTCAGTCAAGGGACTTGGTCTTAGGTACCTCATTCTAAGTGTCCTCAGATGGACTAGGCCATTCCTAAGCCTGCAGACCTGGCCCCCTTTACTAGGATATGTACAAAATACTGTGTTACTAGATGAGGCCGAGGCAAGCTCAGGGGCAAGGGGCACTGCCCTGCCAGGGAGGAATGAGAGAAACATGGCTCCATGTCCTCCCCAGGGTAGCCTACAGCCCCCCAGTAGGTGATTCCCTGGCCTCATAATTATACCTGCTGAAAGGGGTTGCCCTGAAAAGAAGCCAGCTCACTGTCTCGGACTTCTCTCCTGTAGATATAAATGAATGTCTGATCCCTGGAGTCTGTGCCCATGGAAGGTGTGTCAACTTGGAAGGCTCCTTCCGATGCTCTTGTGACCAGGGCTATGAGGTTACCTCAGACAAGAAGGGCTGCCAAGGTACAAAGTGGCTGAAGCAGTCTTCCCCCATGGAGACATCTAGCCCTGGCTCCTTCCCTCTGCACAGGCCCCTCTGCCATCCACCCCTGGATGTGTAACGCTAACCACACTGACCCATCACCTTCCTGCCAGGATCTGATTTCCCACCAGTTCCTGCCCACCTGTCAGTCTCTGGCTGTCCTGGAATACCTGCCCCACATAGTCTCACCTAAAGCTCAATGGCCTGTTTCAGATGTGGATGAATGTGCCAGCCGGGCCTCATGTCCCAAAGGCCTCTGCCTGAATACTGAAGGCTCCTTTACCTGCTCTGCCTGCAAGAGTGGTTACTGGGTGAATGAAGATGGCACTGCCTGTGAAGGTAGCCCCAGGGGAGTGACGGCAGAAAACACAGAATATAGGCCTTCTTCCCAAAGAATCCTCGGCATGTCCCCCAGTCCTGGGCTGATGTTGGGGAGCTCCAGACTAGACTAGAGACTAGATTGGGGCTTTATAAAGGCACATCGCCCCTACGAGGCGCTTCTATAGTCCTAACCTCCAGGTTCAGAGGTGAGGGCAGGAGGAACAGGAAGTCACAGAGACAAGACACAGCTGAGAGTAGAGCTACTAATGGAACGTTGTAGTGAGGAGTTGCAGGGTTTCTTTACAGAAGCCCATAGCCAGGATGAGCCCTTCTCCATGGGCTCAGAGCCCTCCAAGCTCAGGGGAGGATCCAGAGGTGTGGTGAGGGCCTCACTGGGTAGGGGTAGCCCTCCTGGATCCCTGCCAAGCCGTCTGTCTGCCCAGACTTGGATGAGTGCACCTTCCCTGGAGTCTGCCCGGTAGGAGTCTGCACCAACACCGTGGGCTCCTTCTCCTGCAAGGACTGTGATGAGGGCTACCAGCCCAGCCCCCTGGGCCGCACCTGTGAAGGTAAGAGCCCCCGGTGGGGAAGGCACAGACAGGATGGTGGGGACCAATTCACTACTTTTGAGTTAGTTATGTCTACCTATGGTGATGGCTGAGGACACCTATTCTTACCTTATCTGAACATAAGTCAGAAAGGCAACTGCAGACCTGAGTCTGATGATCCAAGCTGCTGATTCACAGGCTTCTGTATGCATCAGCATCACTGCAGAGAGTTGTTCAATATGCAGCTTCCTAGAGGGGCTCTGGAATCTGCATTCTTACAAGCTCCGTTATTGTTTCTTGTGGCTACTGGCAGAACACTGGCCTTTACCAGGCAATCTCAAATTCTGTGTATCTGATTCCTTGGTTTATTTTCCATCTTCTCTACTGCTTCTTCTCAGTGAAATTTGAGCCTTCTAAATCATGACAGGGCTGTCCTCAGCCAGGGCTGCTGTATAGTGCAGGCAGTAGAAAAGCCCAGCCAGAGCAGGGCCAAGTAGACGTGCTCCCTGGGGTGTCCTCACCAGAGGATGGCCCCGTGGGTCTAGCCTCTGTAGGCAGCACAGGTCCTTGGGAGACTTCCCTCCACCATCAGCTACCTCCCTCCTGTGTGGCCTGCAGATGTGAATGAGTGTGAAGATCCACAGGGTAGCTGCCTGGGAGGAGAGTGCAAGAACACAGTGGGCTCCTACCAATGCCTCTGTCCCCGTGGCTTCCAGCTGGCCAATGGCACTGTGTGTGAGGGTGAGCAGTCCTATGTATCCACACTGGGGGCTGGAGGTGGGGACATCCTAGAAACACTCACTGCTGATCTTTTCCCTCAGATGTGGACGAGTGTGTGGGGGAGGAGTACTGCGCACCCCATGGCGAGTGTCTCAACAGCCATGGGTCGTTCTTCTGTCTCTGTGCCCCTGGCTTTGCCAGTACAGAAGGAGGCACCAGCTGCCAGGGTGAGAAGCCAGTGTGGCCCTTACAGGGCCAGCAGCAGGTGTGCTAGAGGCTGTATCCAGGGTAGAGTCCAACTGAATACCAGTACTGAAAAAACTAAGGTACCCATGACTCACCCAGTGACAAGGTGTGAGAGTGGGAGCAATACAAGGGAGCCAGGAATTTGGGGAGGGACTTGAGGCCTTTCAGCAGAGCCTCTCTGTGATTTTGAGGCAGCCATGCAACCTCTCCAACTCTCTCAGTGTCATCCTTCTCCCTGAGACAGAGCCAAGCTCCCCTACCCGCAGCCACAGCCTCTGATCTCCAGCTCTGGACTCTGTCAGGTCTTCGGGCCCTTTCCTACCCTGAGCGACTCCCTGGCCCTCCTCAGTAGCCTCTTTGTGGCCCTAACAGGGAATGGACCTGTGGCTGCGTCTGCTAATGGGTGCTTTTATTCTAGATGTGGATGAGTGTGCAGCCACAGATGTGTGTCCAGGAGGGCACTGTGTCAACACTGAGGGTTCCTTCAACTGTCTGTGTGAGCCTGGCTTCCAGCCCTCCCCAGAAAATGGGGAGTGTGTGGGTAAGAGCTCAGGGTGGGTGGTGGGAAGCCATTTCCTCTCCCCATTCACAGCTCTCCAGATTGAGGAACTGCAGCATCCCAGGAAGCAGAGCACTTTTTACAGATTAATCATCCAGTGGGTAAAGGATTTATTGAGCCTCTGCTGGCTCAGGGACATCTGAAGTTGACAAAATGAAGGGAGCCATAATTTCTCTTCTGGCAGAGCACACAGCCTACTTTAAAGGCCAAACTGTTAGACGTTAAACACTTTCCATGATCAATGTCTTTGCTAGGACAGATACTTAGAGATAATTATGAATTGAGAAAGGGAGATAGATATGAAGACATCTCCTTGTAATTCACTAAAGTTGCATGTGGAGAGAAGTATAAAGTACTCTGCTGGGAGGAAGAGGACAGGGTGGAGGAAAAGGAGTGTCATAGAAGGCCAAAAGTTCAGTGCTTCCTAAATTACATACAGTTTTCTTGCTAGATAGTCAGCCCTACTGGGTCAGGGGAATTGTCTTGAACTTGATTGTCTGGAATTGAGATGAGCAATCATTTGGAGCAGATAGAGGACCGCAAAGGTGGTAGAATATGACTTTGTAATACTAGCAAGGCAGGGCCAGGGGCAGTGTCCTGGTCACATCTGTACCCTCTTGTGGTTCTGGGGACAGATATTGATGAGTGTGAGGACTATGGAGACCCAGTGTGTGGGGCCTGGAGGTGTGAGAACAGCCCTGGCTCCTACCGCTGTGTGCTGGGCTGCCAGCCTGGCTTCTACATGGCCCCGACTGGAGACTGCATTGGTAAGTAGGAGGGAAGTTGGGAGTAGGGGGTCTGAGGACATCAGTTTGCCCTTGTATTGAGCTAGAAACAGTTTTCTCCTGAGGACATTGTCTGTACAACTGTTTGAAGTTTGTATATTTCCCATATAACCAAGCTTACACAAAATGGAAGAGGGATTTATTGTTAAGAGCTTTCTGGTCTTTGCAGGTTGCTTTCACAGATATTCAATTTAACAGATCAGATAAATAAGTGTTCTCAGCAAATAGAGCACTCACAGCCTCTATCCTGATCCCTACTGTCCCACAGACATAGATGAGTGTGCCAATGACACCATGTGTGGGAGCCATGGCTTCTGTGACAACACAGATGGCTCCTTCCGCTGCTTCTGTGACCAGGGCTTCGAGATCTCACCGTCAGGCTGGGACTGTATTGGTGAGAACCTTGCAGGCTACTGAAGACTTGGCCAAGGGGAAGCCCTTGGGCTCCCCATAGGTCTTGACTGTTCTGAATGGAAGCCTGTGACCCTGCTCCCGAAACATTCATGGTCATGAGGCCCCATGATACCCCGCAAATGGTGGGCAAGGGAAGCTTCAAGGAAGATACAAAGTGCCACATCCCACCCCTCAGCTGCTACCTCTGCTGGGCTGTTGGGGGAGGCATGGTCAAGTCCTGCCAGCAGAGAGCAAGCATGGGGGGAAGATGCCCCACATACTGCCACCACCCCAACCCCCATGCCAGCCTCTCCTTCCTTAGAGGACTCAGGGTATCAAGGGCACCATGCTTTGAGAATATGCACAAAGGGGTAATACTTCCCCCTTGCCCTTTTGTGACCTTTTTCTGCCATTCTTCTCTCCTTCTACCTATGCCCTTGGCCCATCTGTCCCTCCTCCCTGCAAATTCATACTCACTTTGGCTTTTTTTTTTTTTTTTTTGGCAAAACCTACCATAGTTCTTTTAGGGCAGGAGTCAGGGACAGGGCACATGGGCTGCCTCTTCTTTGATCAAAAGCCTGTGCTCCTACCTGGCAGACGTGAATGAGTGTGAGCTCATGCTTGCGGTGTGTGGGGCTGCACTTTGTGAGAACGTGGAAGGCTCCTTCCTGTGTCTCTGCGCCAGCGACGTGGAGGAGTATGACGCCCAAGAAGGGCTCTGCCGTCCTCGGGTGGCTGGAGGTGAGATCTGGGAGCCTCACTGACACACCTCCTGATATTAGTTGTGATGACTTTATGACTTACAAAGGATGTGTACTCCTCTATCCTTCAGCCACTGTGAGGGAGACTGGGATGGGACCTGGGCTGTGCTGGAGATGCAAGTTAGGAACAGTGCACGTAGGGACCAGAGTATGAGAGCCACACGGGCCACACAAGGAAGGTCTGCTCTAAGCCAGCCAGTGTCCCAGCTCAGAGGTGGGACAACAGAGAGGTAGCTCAGGAATTTGTGACACTGACTTAGAGTGATCCACGGGGCCTCAGACTAATCCCTGGAGCGACTCTACATCCACCCAACCCCTGAATGAGTCTTTAGAATAAGGGAGAACTTGAACCTGAGCTCAGCTTGACTCTCCCATTCCAACTGCCCCCTAGAGCTGCCAGCTCGGCCTTTCACACTATGCTGGACCAGGACTCAGCTGGCTTCTATGACGTGCAGAGAAGCAAGGGGGTGTCTTACAGGGAATATGGAGTGTGGGAGAAGATGGGTACCTGTGAAGCAGAATAAATCAGAGACTGCCTATATGTATACCAGAGTCTGGGGGCAGCCCACAGGCCGGCGGGCAGGGTGCGTACCAGAAAGAGCAAGGGCTTTGGCATCAGGGAGTTTGGGTCCCTAAGAGCTCATTCCTTAAGAGCTGGCACAGTGGTTAAAGTATTTGCCTAACAAATGCAAGGCCCTGAGGTCGATTCCCCAGTACCACATAAAGCTGGGTGTGGTGGCGCATGCCTGTAATCCCAGTAGGGAGGCTGAGACAGGAGGATTGTCCTGAGTCGAAGGCCAGCCTGGGCTACACAGAGAGTTCAGGACCAGTCTGGACTACAGAATGAGTTCCTATCTCAAGAAAAACCAAAACCAAAACCACCTAGTTTTGTTAAGCTCAGTTTCTCTACCTGTCACAAGGAAGGGATAAGAGTAGCCACTCATGGGATGTTAAGAATACCAACTGAGGTAATATAGGACACGGCATCTTTTTTTCTTTTCGCAAGTTGCAAAGAAGATAGTTTTATTTAAAAAAAAAAAACAAAAACAAAACAAAAAGGACAGGGTTAAAGCACTTGCCTAGCAAGCACAAGGCCCTGACTTCAATTCCCAGCACCACATCAGACTGACATGGTAGCACACACCTGTAATCTCAGCACTTGGGAGGTTGAGACAGAAGAATTGCCTGGGATATAGGATTTTGTGCACTATAATGCTATATAAACATTACATTTAAAAGGCAAATTGAAGGGCTGGGGTGCCTCAGAAAGTCACGAACAGACAATAATGAGGGACATCTATCAAACAGCTCAGAGTGTCCCTGAAGCCCCAACAGGGGACCTTGCCCCTGGCCCCATCCACATGGACTGCTACTCTGGGCAGAATGACCACCTGCCCTGCTCCAGCATCCTGGGCCAAAACTCGACACAGGCAGAGTGCTGCTGCACTGAGGGCACCAGGTGGGGAGACGCCTGTGAACTCTGCCCGTCTGAGGACTCGGGTAAGTCCCTGAGGGCCCCATCTCCTCTTAGCATCATTCCTTCAGGGTAACACATAAAGAAGGGTAGAGGAGAAGGGTGACAAAGCCCCTCTCTCTCTGAGCTCGGTTAACTTTCTTCACAGTTGAATTCAGTGAGCTGTGCCCCAGTGGTAAAGGCTATGTCCCTGTGGAAGGAGACTGGACATTTGCACAAACTATGTACACAGGTAATTTCCTCAACACGCTTCTTCCCAAATTCTGCTCAACAGAGCGGGCCCTGGCCTTGTCTTCTGGGAGGCCCCAGGAAGCCTATACCCAGCCCTTACCACCCAGGTAGCTTCTTTTTTGTCTGGGCTAATTCCCTACAGAGCTTTGGGTGGAAGTTCTGACCTAAGCACCTCCTAGAACATCCACATGACCTTTACCTCAGTTCCCTGATCCCTCAAGGCTGCACCCTCCAAGCACAAATTACGGTGCTTTGACCATACCTCACAGGGACAGAGCAAAGGTACTGCTGCACAGGGGCCAGGAGCAGTGGCCTGTCTCCCTGGCCCCATTAACCAAGCTGGAAACTTGGTAAATGGAGAGCTCAGCTGCTGAGCTCCTCAGTGCCTTAGACTTGAGAAGGAATTAGTGGAAACAGAAGTGGCTTGGGGGGCGGGGGGGGGGGGGGGGGGGGGGGGGGGGGGGGGGGGGGGGGGGGGGGGGGGGGGGGCGGTACAGGGCATGGAAACCAGGGCCTCAGGCATGCTAGGCAGGTGCTCTACCACCGTGCTACATTCCTAGTCCCACAAGTAGGTTTTCTTGAGTGCTGTTATGTGTCAAGCACCTTACATGTTGCAGAACCTTTCATCCTCATGGAAACTTTGGAGATTAAGTAATATTGTCCACATTTTTTAGAAAGGAAACTGAGGCAAGGGGACTTTAAGCAGTTTGTCTGAAGTTACCCAACTCCTGAGTGGCAAGGCGGAGATTCAAACCTAGACAATCTGGTTTTAGAGCCCCTATTTATAATTCTAAGTAGTTCCTCCTACTGCCTCTCTCCTTCCTGTCACCTCCTCTGCTCTCCACAGATGCTGATGAGTGTGTGCTCTTTGGACCTGCTCTCTGCCAGAACGGCAGGTGCCTCAACACAGTGCCTGGCTACATCTGCCTATGCAATCCTGGCTACCACTACACTGCCTCCAGTGGGAAGTGTGAGGGTGAGGACACATAGCCCCCTGCCTACCATCAGCCCCTAGCAGCCAGTCCCTCTTGCTGGGAGGCCCCCTTCCTGGGGAAGATACCCGCAACAGACAGGTCTGAGGTGAGGGGAGCTCTGAACTATCAGGGCTTGTCCCTGGGGAGGGGCTTCCCAGGCTAGGTGCACTGGGAAAGAGGAATCTTCACAATCAGTCACTGGAAGGTCCCCTTCCTTGAGTATAGTCCGTGGACAAGCTACCCTGGGTCTACCTCTCTCTGCCACCTCCCCTGTCCCGCCACCACAGATCATAATGAGTGTGAGGACATGGCCTGTGAGAATGGTGAGTGCGTGAACACGGAAGGCTCCTTCCACTGCTTCTGTAGTCCGCCACTCACCTTGGACTTCAGTGGGCAGAGCTGTGTGAACAGTACCAGCAGCATGGGTGAGTGGCCCTGAGTGTGGGTTGCAGGGAGCACTGGCCCAGGCTGCGGCTCATGTGCTTCTGGGCTCTGTGCCAACAGAAGACCTCCCTGACCATGACATCCACATGGACATCTGCTGGAAAAAAGTCACCAATGATGTGTGCAGTCAACCTTTGCGTGGGCGCCGCACTACCTACACGGAGTGCTGCTGCCAGGATGGTGAAGCTTGGAGCCAGCAGTGTGCTCTCTGCCCACCTAGGAGCTCTGGTAAGCACATGCCTGAAGGGATGGGCCCCGCCCAGGAAGGGAGACATTCTCTTCTTGGAAATGGCAGAGTAGGGCAATCAGAGTCGTGGCATTGTCTTCCATTCCTTTGAAGACAAAGTTGTCCTCCACCTCTTTGGAGAGCACTGCCAGGAACTCCCCATGTTTTCTTTCTTCAGGAAGAGTGAATCAGGTGAACTAGCCTAGAAGGCTTTAGCCAGTGTTGTAACCTATCATCATATCCCTCTTCCCTGACAGAGGTCTATGCTCAGCTGTGCAATGTGGCTCGGATCGAGGCAGAGCGGGAGGCTGGGGTCCACTTCCGGCCAGGCTATGAATATGGCCCAGGGCCTGATGACCTGCCCTACAGCTTCTATGGCCCAGATGGAGCCCCCTTCTACAACTACTTGGGCCCTGAGGACACTGTTCCTGAGCCCTCCTTCTCCAACGTGGCTACACACACAGGAGACCGGACGCTGGTTCTTGAGTCTCCCCTGCAGCCCTCTGAACTCCAGCCTCGCTATGTGGCCAACCATCCAGGTGTGGTATTGCAAAAAATGGAAAGAAGTAAGCACTTCTCTGTGAGCAGTTTTCCTTCCTCATCCTCACCTGCCAGTCATATTTCCAGCAGGATGAGAATGGGGAAGGGAAACATTCACTGAGCCAGACATTTCTGCTCACAGGTCACCTAAGATCTAATTCCAAATGCTCAGATCTGACTCCACCAACTCCCTGTGATGATTTAGCACAAGGATGTAGAGGAGGCTGTTCCAACATTAAAAGTCTCGCTGTGATAGTTGCGAGAGACAGATAGTGGTGCACTGCAGTCTGTTTCTACTTACAGGATAGAGAATGGCTCACTCTAAGGAAGCCCAGCAGTCAAACTTTTCTTTTGGAGGGGATGAGATGGGCACTGGGGATGGAGCCCAGGGCCTTTACACTGACATACATCTCCAGCCTGCTTTTTAGTTTAGACTTTGAGACAGTCTTGCTAAGTCACTAAGTTGCCCCGGCTGGGCTCGGACTTGCAGTCCTCTTATCTCAGCCCCCCAGAATGGTGGGATTAGAGGCCTGAACCACCAGGCCTGGTGTGGCAATCAAACTTGTGACCTGAAATGTGAATTAATGTCTAATGACTTTAAAGGCCCACTGTGCTGACCCCTCTCCCCACCAGTTTGTGAAGGAGATGACCTCAGGACTCACACTTTGGAGTCTCATGAGGAAGTCAGGACTGGCGCTGTGTAGTAAGCACAGTACACAACATGGGCACAGCCACCATGTCACACTGACTAGGACCACCCTATTATGTGGGATGAAATCATTTTTAAGGAGGAGAGGATGTCAGGGAAAGAAGAGGGTAAAGCAGATCAGTATAAGATTTTTTCTTGTGCTGAGTAAGCCCTTTCAGTTACCAGTCCCCTCCCCAAAACACACAATGTAAAGATTTAAATAAAACGCCTCTATACCAACCCCCCCCCCCCAAACGATACAAAAACATGCAACTGGACGGGAGGAGCCTGCCATTGTGAAAGTAGATAGTTCTATGCTTCCCAGGGCCCTTATTTTAAAAATGGCACCCATCTCTAAAACAACACACAGTATTGACTTTTAGCTCCTTATGTGACAGTCTTTTGACCCTCTCCAGCTACCCTAGTACCATATTCAGCTGGGGCAGCCCCATTGTATAGGAGTGTGAGGGTCAGAGCGCTTGGAGGCAGAAGTCATAGCACAGAACTCAGCTTCCCCCTCTCTTCCTCCCTCTACTAGAGCCCCCTGCCGCCTTTGAGGGGTTGCAGGCCGAGGAGTGCGGCATCCTGAACGGCTGTGAGAACGGCCGCTGCGTACGCGTGAGGGAGGGCTACACCTGCGACTGCTTTCAGGGCTTCCAGCTGGACGCGGCCCGCATGGCCTGTGTGGGTAAGTGCAAATCCTGAGGGAGCAGCGAGTTGGGCCCCAGTCCAGGCACGACCGCCCTTAGGGTGGCTGGGAAGCCCGCTGCCGCCCCCTCGTGGGCTGCCCGCTGCCGAGCCGGCAGGTAGAGCGCGAGGACCCCAAGAAGTGGGGCCCTTCCACCGCTTCCCAGACAGAACACGCTGTGAAGCTCACTTCGCCCTGCTTTCTGTCTTTGAGTTGCGTGGTTTGGGAGTCAATTCGGCCTCTGCTGCCACACCCAAGATTCCATTGCAGAATAGGGGCCAGGGCTTAGTAACCAGGGCAGAGGACTCCTCCTACAGCGTCCTCTTTCCCTTCCTCTTAGATGTGAACGAGTGTGATGCTTTGAACGGGCCTGCTGCACTGTGCGCCCACGGTCACTGTGAGAACACAGAGGGCTCCTACCGCTGCCACTGCTCCCCAGGTTATGTGGCCAAGACAGACCCCCCGCACTGTGCTGCTAAGGAGTAACGGGTGGTCAGTGTGGGCAGCTACCTGGAAATGGCCTCGAGCTCCAGGCAGGGGCCTTGAGGATGCTTTCCTAGCTGGGAAAACACCATGACATCAGGCTGGAGTCCTGCAGCCCAGCCCCGTCAGACTCGCCTGCTTCCATCCCTCCCGGCCTATGCTCTGGCTGGGAGCTCATCACTGCCTCCATGCCCTTGCTTGGCTCAGACACCAGCAAACGCTTAAGTGCTTCAGCCACTGGCCACAGGCCCAGCCTACCACCGGTCCTGGCCTTGCTGAAATGCTATCAAAGGACGGCACCCACCCACCCCACGGGCTGGGCAGATGTGCAAGGTTCCATGGCCTCACGCTGCGGGCACCCCCTCTCTAGCCACGAGCCACACATCATCCTGATGATTTCACAACTGGGACAGAGGCTGCATTGGCCCTGGGACAGTCTTTCAGAATCTGTGGAGCAAGAAAGGGTTTTAGGAGTTTGGGGGATGACTCTAATGCCCTCTGTCAGAACTATCACCACTCCCCAGACATCTGGTCTGGGCCCTGGTTTTGCCACACCTCCATCCTGTAGCCAGTTCCGTGGCCCAAAGAGGGACAGAAGATCCCTCATCTCAGAGAAGCAAGACTGATATTAGCTTGCTGAGTGTAAAAGACACGAATGAAGAGGAGCAAAGAACCTGAGAAAGCAACAAGAGGGCGGTATGGGGAGCTGATATGAAGGGGGAGCCACGGCTTTGCACACGTCTAAAGAAAGTGTCCAGTAGCTTGGGGGAATATTCAGAATCCATCCAGCAATAATAGCTCCTGTGCACAGCAATATGAGCTGCCAAACAAGAGTACTTATCTCTAAAGACTTTTATTAAACACATACACTTCTTCCTGGAAATAGATGTCTCCTTGGCTCTCTTTTTGTGAAAGCCATTTTGATGTGCTAATAATAAAAATGTCTATTTTCTAGGAAGTTCTTGTTCTGATGAAGCCAGATTTCATGTTTTCTTCCTCCATTCAGCATCCCTGCCCTCTTTCCCTTCAGAAAATGGATGTGTGAAATCCCTCCGTTTACAGAGATGCTCCAACCCAGGGTAGCTTGGAGTTCAGAACCATGGTGGAATAAAGAAATGTACATCTTGGCTGTTCTGTTCTTGTTTTCATTTCATAATAGATCAACTTTCTTTATCATGTTGGCTAACTCTGAAAATCAGAGATGAGGCCAGCTCTGTCTAATAGCCTATGATTGGGTTCCAATGGTAAAAAGTTCTTTACTGTTTGAACACAAGAAAAAACTCACATTTCTGTGATGAATGGCAGTGTCCATGACCAAGGCTGTGTGGGACTGGAGACATGGAGACGAATGCTATTTTCTTAATTTAATCTGTCCAGTCCTCCTGCTGTTCCAGTTTTGGCCGTCACATGACTTACTGCTTGTCACATGCTAGCCAGCAGGTCAAGTGCTATGCATCAACTGCTTTAATCATCAAACAGTCCTTTTTGTGCCCAATTTACAGGTGAGAAAATTGGGACATTGAAAGCTTAAATAATTTGATCTAGGACACTAGACTAGCTGAGATAGTTTTATAAGATAATAAATAAGTGGCTCTTAACCATATGAAAATAATCTTTCATAATAAAGGAAATACAAATTAAAATGCACAGTGAGATACTTTTTTTTTTAAAGATTAGCAAAGACCAAAAATTTTATGAAGACTCCTTGTTGGCAAGTATCTGGGGAAACACATACTTGTACTGGCTGATGGGAGTATAAATTGGTACAACCTTTGAAGAGGACAATATGACAACGTATTTCAAAATTATAACTGCACTAACACTTTCATCTAGAAATCCTACTTCTAGGAATTTACCTTCAGATATATCCTTACCTAATGTGAAATGACATAGATACGAGGTTATTTATTACAGCATTATTTGTAACAGCAAAAGATTACAGTTAATTGCCATAGAAACCTAGGGAAAAAGTAAGCTCTAATGTCTTGATGAAAAATATATCCAGATCAGATTAAGGGAAAAGGAGAAGTTACACAATAGTGTAACATACGCTGCTATTTTTCTAACAAGTGAACAGCTGTTAACCTCATCCTTCCCACTATACCTATGCCGTCATTCAGAGAACTTATGAATTCTCCAGACACACCTGCTGTTCTCACTGCCCCACCCCTAACCCTCTAGACCTTCCCGCTCATTCTTTTCGACATACCTGCATGCATATACACATATTTCCTTTTATTAAAAATGTAAGTGGCTTATTATGCATGCTGTTCTTCACTCTGCTGTTTTCACTTTATACCTGCACATAAAGACTTTTCATTGTATTTGATAGTGCTGCACTATTCCGTTGAATAGACAAACCATACTTTAATCAGTCCCTCACTGGCTGCTGTTATTTCCATTGTTTCCTATCTTTTACTTACAATGCCGTAATGAATTTTCCAGTGCATATGATACTTCACTTTATAGCTTTGAAAAAATTCTTAGGAACAAATGGTTTGTGCAAAGGGTAACAGGATAGATTGGTACAATATTGGAGACTTTCACTGTTTTCCCTTTAATGTATCTTTTTTAATTTGTATATGTATTACCTATTCAAAAAATAAAATATTGTAAAATATAGTTGTTGGCTACAGAATGCTTAAATGCCCCCCTCCTTATTTATTTGTCTTACTGTAATTTACAGTTAAAGCCAGGTGATACATTTTTAAAAATATATAAAGCCTACTTCCCTTAAGCAGCCCTTTGGCATTTTTATAGGGAAAGAATGGCAGATTTTAATTATAACATCAATTATAAACATCAATCCGACACATCAAGAAAAATAAAGGCATTTTCTTATGTTGCAGATGAACATGCAAAACCACAGTGCTGCAGTGGACAATGCTAGGCCCAGCCAAAGGCCTGCTGCACGCATCAGCTTGGGACTAGAGGTCAAGGTTAGGATAGCCATTCCTTACACTTGATTCTCCTGCCAAATATAACCCTTCCACTTGGAGGCATAATAAAAGACAGAGAACAGGGTTTAATTATCAGAAGAAAATTAGTATCTTCATAAGCACCTACTTTAGCAGTTTTTTTCCACTAGTGCTGGAGATGGAACCCAGTGGTGTGCTACCACTGAGCACCATCCCCAGCCCTTTTCAATTTTTAAGACAGGGTCTCAATAAGTTCCTGTGCCAGCTTTGAACTTGAGATATTCCTGCCTCAGCCTCACAAGCAGTTGAGATTATAGACATGTGCCACCAAGCCCAGCTTTAGCAATCCTTAATCTGAACAGGTTTCCTTCTAATTCTCTGGAACATGTCCACATGTTCCCTGAGCTTCATCTCCAAGAAAGACAAGATAGGAGGTACTCATGAAAAACTTCAGAAAAGACTGAAAAACACAATCAATGTATGGTAGATTATTATTCTGCTGAGCATGAATATGTAGCCTCCATGACTATAAACGATGCATGAATTTGTTGGGATGAGGAACAATTCTGCATCCTGACTGTGGTGGTGATTAGAGGGACCCAGGTATGTGACATAAGTTTTATAGACTTTTTAAATGAATGCATGTAAACACCATGAGGTCCACATATGTTTAGTTAGTAATATTGTGCCATTGTCAACTTTCTGGTTTGGACCATTGTGCCGTCATTTTTGAGATATTATCACAATGGGAATGTTCTCTATTGTTATTAATCTTCTATGAGTCTAAAACTAATTTCAGGTAAGTGTTTTACAGTTCAAAAAGATGACCAATAGTGGTAAAAGTCTGTACAGCTGTTCTCTTTCAGAAAGAAGAGTGGGAGTAGCTCCCGGGAAGGGGCCTGGTAGCAGCAATGCTCTGGATTTTTACTTGGAGTTACAAATCTGTTCACTTTTTTATAATCTAAACTACACACTTTTTTGTATGCTTGTTATGTATTTCAATACATTCACTTTTCATTAAAAAGGCACATGAGCAATTATGAGTTAATAAAAATTCACTTTAAAAATATATATACAGTATCTTGTCTAACATACCTGAGGCCCCCAGCACTCTACCTGCGCGCGTGCGCACACACACACACACACACACACACACACACACACACACACGAACGACAGATGTAATGACTTGGCCTTGGCACTAGCTAGCATAAAAAAAAAAAACACAAGGAGATGATGTCCTGGTTTGCATAAAAGGCTAAAGCCAATTCTGCAACAAATAAGGCCTTGACAATCTATTCTAGAAACTGAGAAAAATAAAGACCTTCTTATTGGTTTGGAAGAATATAAAGTATCCTAAATGAATTCACATAGAACACACCACAGAAACATCAGTTGGCCTTTATGGTCTGTCAGGAGGAGAGCATCTGATCAGAAAAGTACCTGAAGATAATTCTAAGTCTACATAGTTTAATGCAAGCAAATGGCCCAGTGTCCTCTTGCTGCTACCTTTCCTCCCTCCCCTTTCCTCTCAATCCTCCCGACCCCATGGAGACTTCTTGTTGCCACTCTCAGGTGCCCCATGAAAGCCTTTTTGGTGTGAAGGTGATTTCTTTCAAATCCATCATATTTTAAACACTGATTTCCAAATTTTCCCCTTAATAGTAAGTACCCATATACAGGGTTGTACATGCTAAGAGACCTCATTTCCACTTTATTGACCACTACAATTTTTTTTTTTTTTTTTGAGACAGGGTCCCACTCTGTAGATCCAGCTGGTCCTGAATTCACTATGGAGCTCAGGCTAGCCTTGGACTCAGTGCAATCCTCCTGACTCAGCCTCCCAAGTGCTGGGATTATAGGCGTGTGCCCCCATGCCTGACTTATGTGGTGCTGGGGAATCAAACTTGGTACTTTGCACTTGATTTAACCACTGAGCCATTCCTCCAGCTGTACAATTTAATCAAATATATACTTAGCAACTGCGGCTGTTCTGCTTATGCTTGAGCATGTTTGTTATAGTACTGAGAACTGCACCCAGGCCTTTGCACTAAGTTACAGCCCCATATCATTTTTTATTTTTTTCTTTTGAGATAGGGTTTCACTAAGTTGCTAAGTGGCCCAGGCTGGCTCAAACTTGCCATCTTCCTGTCTCAGCCTCTCAGAATGCTGGGTATACAGGCCTGTACTACCAGGTCTGGCTATGCTCAGTTCTAAAACAACCAAATCAACAAGTAACCTATAAAAATATTCTGGACAAATTAAGTCATAACATTTAAAACATGGCAAAAAAATCTCTTGATAAGGATGATGAAAGAATTTAATTAGCTGTGAAAGTCTTATTAGGTCCATGTATTGGCAGCAACTTCCAGTGTCTTAGTAATATGAATATAAAGACACTTTCGCAGCATATTCCTCTCTGTCTTCTTCCATCAGTGCTAAGAAATCTTGTCAGGCTTCCAAGAATCCCCTTCTTTCCTCCAACTACTTGATGGGTTTGTTTCCTAAGTCCTAGGTTTTCCCATATTGGATATAAGTACATTTTTATCACAGACACTGTTTTTTAAACTCTATTTCCATTCTTTCAATGGCAAATTTTCCTACTGAATGTTCTTAATTCCCATCCAGTCCAGCAAGTTTTTGCTCTAAATTTTAGGCTTCCAGGAAAAGATAAAGAATTATTCCAGAATAAACTCAATTGAAGTTTCTCAACACTAGAATTAAAGTTATTTGTTGGGATGATAGTATGAAATTTTTTTTTTGAGACAAGGTCTTGCTCTGCAGTCCAGGCTGGTCCTGAATTCACTATGTAGCCCAGGCTAGCCGTGAGCTCACAGTAATCCTCCTGCGCAGCCTCCCAAGTGCTGAGCTTACAGGTATGCACCACCACACCCAGCTATTTGCAGTGCTGGGGAATTGAACCAGGGCCTCACACTTCCTAGACAAGTTATGTAATCACTGAGCTATGCCCTCAGCCCCTGCATGATTTCTTTTGCAGCTATGCGTCTATACAGTTCTGGGAGCCCAATGCTCTGATACAATTATTTCAAGCTCCAGTCTATTTAGGGGCCACACCTAAACAAATACTTCAGAATGATCTGGAGTTTGTGGTTTTAAAAGCTTCCCTTTCAATAGCTCTCAAGTAGGATTACCAGAGTTAGTAAATTAATGTCTCATAGGCACACAGTGAGACATACTTATATTTAGAAAGATTAAGTGATACAAAAAGTGAACTAAAAAAATTATTCACTGCTTATCTGAAATTCAAATGTAACTGGGCTTCCTGCATTTCATATGGTAACCCAAAAGGCCTTTATCAATTATCAGTAGTAATGAAGAGACCACTTCCTGCTATGGATAAGACCAAAGACATTTTACATCATATCCAGAAAGGATTCAGTTACTAAACAGTCACAGAATGTGTCTGTATGAACAGAGAGAGGCTATTTTGCAAATAATTCAGCTATCTGCGGGGTTTGGTCCAACTTTTTGGGGGACAGATTCTTGGTGTTATAAATCCTAACAGAGGCCTGGAGGTGGTGCTCAGTGGTTAGATCATTTGCTTAGCATGTGCAAGGCTCTGAGTTTGATTCCCTATCACTACATAAAACTTATCCAGGCATGGCAGCGAATGCCTGTAATCCCAGCACTCAGGAGGCTAAGGCAAGAGCACTGTCACGAGTTCCGGGACAGCCTGAGTTACATCGTGCATTAAGGACCAGCCTGGGCTACATACCAAGATCCTGTCTCAGAACAAAACAAAAACATTGTTTTAATTTAAAACAAATTTTTAAAAAAAATTTAAATTCCAGCATATATGCAAATATGGCAATAAAATATATGTGCCCTATCATATGTGAAGTGGTAAAAGGGCTGCACAGAAAATCAGGGTTAAGTCAGCAGCACATTCAAGAATTGTAAAATGAGGAAGATAATGTTTCATCTGCCTTTCTCTTCTACTCTGGCCTAGTAATTGGTGTTCAAACTGCCTGTTTGTAACCCTGACCTGAAACACAATGAGGGCTTTCTTTAAAATGAGGCTTTTATACATAGCTATATACATATGTACAAGCAGTTCTGAAGGCCAGAGAAGTCACTCCAAATTCTGGAGCTTTGGAGGCTCTAGCATAATATTGGATTTTAACCAATGATTAAATATGAGGTAACAGCATCTGGAAGCTTGGCATTACGTGGACAGTGGGGGGATAGGATATGTGGAACAAGGGTAAAACCTTCACATTCTGAAAATAAAAGTGGCAAAACACAACACTTGGGATTATGGGGAGTAAAATTGGGAGAGGGCCATGATTAGAAGAGAACCTCTAGAATTCTACTAATCCCATATTCCTCAGATCAGTACAACGGGCGGCAGTCTCGGGGTCACCTGGCCTCTCTTCAGAGTTTGACAGAAAAGGAGGACCCACAGGAACAGCCTTGCTGTGCTTGAGGATTGTTCAACACTTGAAATGAGCTCCGGATTAGCTCCCGGCTGAAGTCCACCTGGGCCCCTTTGACGAAGGCCCAGCTGTCAGAGTCAACCACCACTCTTGCCCCACCCTGTTCAAATACCCTGAAAAAAAAAAAAAAAAGCAGGAGGAAGGCATTAGCGAATGTCACGAACAACAAAAATCCTCTCAGGCCAGAGGGGCACATTCTGTTTCCTGAAATAAAGAGGAAACATTTATTACCTTTAAAAGGGGCTGATTTTCTTTGCAGCAAAAAGATTGCATGAAAATGAATACTGGTAATGTTGAAGGACTTGGGCCTGCAATATAATCCAGCTAGACTCTGCCGACTATCCTACGGAGCTAGGCAGAGCAGTTTTCCAGCTATAGCTTATTTTCAATTAGGACCATAAATCTTTACTGCATCCTCAGGTTGAGGCCAGTGTTAACCATCGGTAAAAGCCCTTAGATTTGTGATTACAATAAGCTGCAGATACTTCGATCCCTCTCCTACCAGTCTGTGGACACACCCCTTCCTCCTTGCCTGTCGTCCGGGTTGATAACTGTATCCAGTGAAAATTTGTATTGGAATCCGGAGCATCCACCTCCTTCCACCTGGAGCCTGAGGAATTCTGACCCTTCGGTGATTTCCAGAAGCCTCTGAAATGCAGGGACAGGAAATCAAGACGGCCCAGCAAGGAGTAGCAAAAAGGCGGGTAAGGGAGGTCCAGCGCCGCTGGCGCTCACCTGGGCACCTGCACAGCGCCTCCGCCTCCTACCTGGACGCAGCTGTCGGTGAGGCGGATCTGCCCTTCGCCGGCCTCGGGGCTGGACGACGACGCTTCCCGACGCGCCTTAAGTCCCAGAGAGGCTTCGAGGTGCCTACGACGCGAGGGCGAGGGTGAGCCTGGGAGCAGACGGGGGCACCTGTCGTCCCCTCGCTGGCCAGCCTCACCCCAAACCTGGAGATGCCCAACCTGGACCGTCTCACGCCAAACCGTCACCTCCCTTCGCGGACCTTAGTTGCCCACTCGTCCCGGGGAGGCAGAAACTACCACCCTTCCCAGGGGGTCCCTGCAGCTTTGTTTGCTACCTGCCCCTACGCCAGGGAATGACCGCTCTCAGCACCGCAGCCGTTACTGACAAACCCCTGGCGGCCGCCATCTTTCCTCACAAGCTCCGCCTCTCATTGCCCTTATTCCCTCCTCCACCGGGGCATCGGAAGGCGGGAGATAGGCTGGTGGGCGGGGTTGGAACGAGACTCCCCCTACTTGGGCATGTCTATTGGGTAGTTTAGAGTGAGCCGCGACTTGATTGGCTAGAAATGCACCCAGCTGCCGGGGCGGAGCGGATGTGGGTCTCCGCGGGCCCTGGGCGGCACAGATGGGCGGAGACAGCGGCCAGCTTGGGGCCTGGCTTCCCCGAGCGGGCGGGGAGCGGGCGGGCCTCCGCTGTGGTTGCTGGTGACAGGTCGCCTGATTGGGCTCCTCCCCCGACCAGCCGCTACAAGTTTATCTTGTGACCAATGCGGCCACTTCTTCCTTCCTGGAGCTCGGGTCTTTGTTATCCGGAATGCGTCTCCAGGCCGCGGCGTTTCTGCTCCTGTGTTTCACCGTCGCTGGCCGGGCCGAGCCGGTGCGGTACGAGGACTGCGGTGAGCCCGGGGAGATCTAAGGTTTTGTCGCATTCTATGGAAACAACCCCTAATCCTCAACCCCACGCGGGGCCATGCACTAAGACCCCCGGGCTGGGCGGGTTCCCGGGACTGCGAGGCTCCATCTTGAACCCGGTGGAGGGGCCTGGGTCGGAGGAGACGGTACTAGCCTTGATGAAACTTAACCGCCCCCAACTTTGCCTCATTCATTGTAAACGCGGGTTTTGAGAGTCGCTGGACGCTCCTGAGATCTGCCGAAGTTCTCTGGAGTTTGTAGGGCACCCCGCGCAGGGGTTAAGGAGAGCGAGCGCAGAACTTTTTATACCCGTTCTGTTACTTCTCCCGAGACTACACTTTCAGGATGCGTGTCTGTAGTTTGTTACCAAATTCCACTACCCACTCCCGACCCACCCCGACAATCTCTTTGCTTCTCCCTTCTCTTTTGCTGACAAGTCAAAAATCAGTTTCCCTTTTCATGATTTATTCTGTTAAAAAATAGTTTCCTTTGAACTGTGGAGTTCTTCCTCCTATAAAAATTTTTGTTACTCATTTTATATTGTGACACGTCAGCGCTGTGGCTGGAATCGTTGTTGGAAAATGCAACGGGGAGTAGAAATTCTGAGATCATTCCATCAACTCTAAAGGACTAATAGTTGGAACAGAACTGAGTAGTTGTTAGAAAGTGTATGTGGAGAGATGCGATATTCAACAAAAAAGGTTTTGTAAAATATGTGAGAGAGAAGGAAACATGGAGATTGTACAGACAATCTTTGGATTCCAGAGATGTTAGGTAACGTGCCTAAAGTCACATAATAGAATGAAAAACCAAGATAAATTTGCTCTTTTATTGCCAGTCCCCTGGTAATAGTAAGTGTTCAATATATATTTACTGAAAAAGTGAATGAGGAGCCGGGCCTGTTGGAGCAGGCCTGGAATCCCAGCAGTATGAAGGTGGAATAGGAGGGTCCTACCTTGGAGCCTAGTGTGGGCAACTAGTGAGTTCTGTCTCAAAAACAAAACTAGAAACCAGGGCCTGGAGGAATAACTCAGCAGTTAAAGTGCTTGCCGGCAAGCGCTAAGTGCCTGAATTCAGTTCCCCAGCACCACATAAACTGGGTGTGGTGGCGCACACCTGTCATCCCAGGACTCTGGAGGCAGAGGCAGGAGGATTGCCATGAGTCCAAGGCCAGCGTGGGCAACATAGTGTGCTCAGGACCAGCTTAGGCTACAGAGAAAGACCCAGTCTCAAAAAACAAAACAAACAACCCTAGTTTATGCTATTGACACTAGAAAGCAGGCTAGCAATGTAGCTCATTGCAGAAGCTCTGGCTTGGCTCCCCAGTACCACCAACACACACACACACCCAAAAAAAGGCAAATGAAGGAATATAGACTTGTGCCACTATGTCATCAAAACTCACACTGAAATTTTGGAGGAAAAAAAACTCACATTGAGGCAGAATGAAAGTGGGAAGAGGACAGGATTGAGGGATAAAGACTGCTAACTTTTTAATGCTTTAAAAGTGCTATTTTCCCTGAGACTAGGAGACTGGCACTTAAAAGATGCTTCTATTGCTTCTTCTTCTTCTTTTTTAAAGGTGGTTTCCCTCTCTGTAGCCCAGACTGGTCCCAGACTATGTAGCCCAGGCTAGTCTTGGAATCATGGCAGTTATCCTGCCTCAGCCTCCTGAGTGCTGGGATTACAGATGTGTGCCACCACACATGGCCTTATGTGGTACTGGAGAATCGAACTCAGGGCCTTGTGCTTGCTAGGCCAGTGCTTTAACCACTGTGCTGTTCCTCCAGCCACAACAGCATTAATTTTTATTACTCATTTAATCCTTACAATTTGTTTTACACAACAGGAAGCTAAGGCAATAGAGTAACTTGCCCAGACCTCATTGCTCATAAACAGCAAGAAACTGGTGGATCTTTGTAAACCATTTTGAATTTCATTGGTACTATTGAAATCAATCAAGCAAACAAGCTGAAATAATTCTAGAAATTGTTCTCTTTATTTGGGGGGGGGGGGGGGGAAGGAGATGTATTTCCTGTGGGAAGAGCTTAAAGGGAAGGAGCTTTCCTATCACAGGTTTTGAATTTTCTTTTGGATTGAGAAATGCTATGTAAAAACTTAAGCATCCACATCAAAAGATTTTGCATTCCACTCTACACCCACTTCCCTCTGGAGTGGGATTTCCTCAAGTGGAAAATGGGACCGGGCAAACATTAGTTTTGCAATGTTTGCAAGTTGGAAAGAAGTTTATGCTGTTGACACCGAAAGTCCAAGAGCCTCTTGCTAGGAAAAAAAGAAACAACTTGGATGGAAGAGCTACAAGTACCACCCAGCCTTGAAAGGATCAGGTCGAAGCTGCACACTGAATGCCTTAACATAACCACTGATTTTCAACAGATTGTTAAAATCAGATTTGAGGGTTTTGTTATTCTCTGTTCTTAGAAGACAGAGCACTTCTCCGAGAGTTCAGGGTGCAGAGAGGGCAGTTTGTTTGAGAATTTAGCTGCTTTGGAGAAGCTAACTGGAAGATAAGGGATGACAAAGTGTTATTTTCAGACTTAGCTGGGACACTTGGTCAGGCCGTGCTGTAAGTATTTGCGTGGGATTCTTCAGCCTAGAGGCAGGCACAGACTGAAAACAAACTGCGTGCACTGGGGCTTCTCTTTTCCTGTTGTACTTTCATAGCACTAAGCTACTGGAGAGACTACATCGTCCGTCCATCCTGTACTCTCAGGACGGTTCACTTGCTGCTTCATGGTTTTTCTGGTGGGGAGGTGTGGGGGGTGTTAAGAGAAATTGAGCCCAGGGCCTTCACACTAAGCTGCACGACCAGCCTACTTTTAATTTGTTTTTATATAATTTTTTTAAGACAGGGTCTTGCTCTGCAGTCTACGCTGATCCTGAACTCATTATGTAGCCCAAACTGGCATGAAACTCACAGCAATCTTCCTGCTTCAGCCTCCAGAGTGCTGGGGTTATAGATGTGCATCATCATGTCCCGCTAATTTTTATTTATTTATTTTTTGGGTAGGATCTCACTCTGCAGTCCAAGCCCATCCTGAACTCACTCTGTAGCCCATGTTGACCTCAAACTCAACAGTCCTTCCTGCCTCAGCCTCCCAAGTGCTGGGATTACAAACGTGTGCCACCATGCCTGGCTTATGTGGTGCTGGAGAACTAAACCCAGGGCCTTGCGCTTGCTAGGCAAATGCTTTAACCACTGAGCTATGCCCCCAACCCCTGTCGATGATTTGAAGAGTCTTGCTAAGTTACTCGGGCTGGGTTCAAATTTGTCATCATCCTGCCGGAACCTTCCGGAACTTGGGCCTGTGCCACCAGCCCAGCTTATCCTCATGTGTTCTTTTGAGGTAGCAAGAGTTTCTACTATTACCTAGAAGCACAGTGTATGTCCATGAAGTATATGTGAGGTGAGCAGGTCAGCTTTGGTGCCACACGGTGACTTGCTGGCCCATCCAAGAGCAACCTTTCTAGATTAAATTCATGGACTGAATCTAGATACAGTGATACCAAAGAGAGAGGTAAACAGCACTGCCACAGTACAGACACTTGCCTAAGGGGTGTGTGTGTGTTAGGTCACCTACCCCACAAAATGGCTGCCATCATCAGCCCCAGATGTACTTTGCCTTAAGGTGACACAGTAAATAGTGGAGCTTTGTAGTGGGATTTCAAACCCAGGCAGCGGGCTCCAGGCTCTGCCCCTCATCAACTGTGGCCAAAGGGCAGCATTTAGCTTGTCTGTCACTGGCATTGTTACCAAGCTGTCCCCTTACACAGTCTTCCATCTAGCTGTCCAGTTTCAGAGGTCTGGATGGAGAAGTGGGATTCTTCAAGATGTGTTTTACACTAATTTTTCTTCAGATGTTTGTTGTGTGCAGAGAGCACTTTTGCACTTGTTTAGACTTAATGGGTTCAAAGTTCCTGGTGAAAAAGGAAGGAAAGTTGGCCCAGTAAAAAAAAAAAAAGGGGGGGGGGGGGGAATTAGCTTGACAAGCAGAATAGAGAATTTGGAGAGTAAAGCAGAAAGTCACCAGGAGGACTGCTGGGACCCTCTTGGGAATGCAGGAGGCTAGCCTACAGCAGTAGGGAAAAATACAAAGGACAAAGGTGAGCAAACTGCATAAATACACAGGGTCATGATGACCCCAGGTGGGCCCCCATCCCAGGTGCCTCTCTGGGAGCTCAGAGCTTTTGTATTCTGCTTCACTAAAACCTTAAACCTTAGTTTTCTTTGCACATCATTAGACTCCGGACCCATGCGAGGGTCTGGGACCTGGGGACTGAAAAAAGTGACCTAGGCCACCAGACTTGGAGGTGTAACATTATTTGTTTGAAAAAAGAAGACAGGAGCTAGAGGAATAGCTCAGCGGTTACAGGTGCTTGCCTCGCAAATGCTAAGTGCTAAGTAACCCAGTTGTTTCCCCAGCACCACATAAAAGCTGAGCATGGTGGTACACACTTGTAATCCTAGTGCTCTGGAGGCTGAGACAGACGGATTGTCTTGAGTTCAAGGCCAGCCTGGGCTACAGAGAAAGATCCTGTCTCATAAAAATGAAAAAGAGAGAGGGAGAGAGAGAGAGAGAGAGAGAGAGAGAGAGAAGAAAAAAAGAAAACTTAAAAAAATAAAAAAAAGAAGACAGGGGCTAGAGGAATGCACAGCAGTGAAAGCACGCACAAGGCCCTGAATTTGATTCCCCAGCACCACAGAAATCCAGGCATGGTGGTACATGCCTGTGGGAGGCTGAGGCAGGATGTTTGCTCTGAGTCCAAGGCCATCCTGGGCTACAGAGCAAGACCCTGTCTCAAGAAAGAAAGAAGACAAAATTCTTGCTTCAGAGGCACTTATGTTAGAGAACATTGGTTTCCAGCTGAGGTATGCATTTGTATATTGCAGATACGTGCTTAAAATTGTTCTTATTGGTTGGGGTACACGGTCTAAATTTAGGGAACTGCTGATTTGTAAGGATAGTGGGGAGAGATGGAAACAAACTGGGAGTAGTCAGTCTTTAAATTGCAAATGGGGGACTGGAGGTGTAGCTCAGCATTTAAAGCTCTTGCAAAAGCAAGGCCCTCGGTCGGTTTCCCCAGCACCATATAAACTGGGCATGGTGGACCATGCCAGCAATCCCAGCACTTTGGGAGGCTGAGGCAGGAGGAATGCCATGAGGTCTAGGTCAGCATGACCTATACAGTGAGTTCAGGACCAGTGTGGACTACAGAATAAGACCCAGTCTCAAAAAAAAAAAAAAAAAGCCAATGTTTTGGCTTTGACTTTGAGACAGGGTCTTACTAAGTTGACAGTGCTGGACTTGAACTTGTGCTCCTCTTGCCTCAGCCTTCCTGAGTGCTGGTATTACAGGCCTGCACCACTAAGCCCAGCCAGCTGTTCTCTTTTCTACCTCTAAAACAAGGACAACAAAGTCGTGAGATTTTATTTTTTTCTTTAGGTGCCTCTTCCTTGCTACACAAGGTACAGTGTCCGTTGACCCTAAAAAAAATGACTCAGGAGCTATAAACTTGACTCCTTAAAGCAGCATTTGCTGTTGTAGAACTTGGGGTGTGAAGAGGTGGTGTAATTGCTTTCTGACCTTCTTGGAATTTTGGGCACCGGGTTTGTCTGCCAGCTGTTTTGTATAAAGTACAGTTTCTCCCATAGCGAAAAAAAAAAAAAAAACCCAAACAAACAAAAAACCCTTCCATTAAATTTACATACTTAGCTCTTTGCTAGGAAAAAGAAAATAAAAGGGGAAACAAATATTTTAATTAAGAGGAAGATTGAAGTGAATATTTTCCAGTTGCAAACATTAGGCATTAGGAGTGTAATACAACAATTTAGGAGAACTCTTCTTTGGTTCTATGCTGATCTCTTTAATCTTTTGTGTGCATGGCCTCTGGATATATGACAAATATCAGCTTTCCAACTGGATCGCTTTGGTCTCATTTATAGGATATGATTTGAGCAATAAGAGGAGTGAAGATTCTTATTTTATTGTTTGAGACATTCTTACTCTGTAATATATGCTAATCTGGCGCTTGCTCTGTAACTCAGGGTGGCCTCAAACTTACAGCCCTCCTGCCTCAGGCTCCTGAGTACTGGAATCACATGCATGCACAGCCTCTTCAGGCAAGGTATTTTCACCTCATTCTCCTCAGTCAGAGGAGAATGAGTGGACCCTGGTTGGGAGAGGAGAGCGCCATCCTGTTATATAGCATCAGCCTTGGTGGTATAGATTTATTTCTGTTCCATTCCATTTTCTATTTTTTTTTTTTGCAGGTTCGAAGGTTGGAATTATAAAGGAGGTGAATGTGAGCCCATGCACCACCCAGCCCTGTGAACTGGTCAAAGGACAGGCCTACAGTGTCAATGTGACCTTTACCAGCAGTGAGTTATTGTGACCCTTATCCTCACAGTCATGCTAAATTATGGCATAAACATCAAGTACTGGAAGGAACATTGGAAGGGAGTGGGGAGGCAGCTGTTAGGAATTCTGTGATATCCCTTCCTACTTGGGCAAAGCTAGAATTCATCATGTCCTTAGGCACCCATCTCATACTGGGTTCCCACAAGCCACTGTCCTGGAGTCCATGACTTCAAGACTCCCTGCAAGCATGAAGGGTGAGTTCCCTTTGTCTGCTGGGTTGGCTTGTCTCTGTCCCGTCTTGGCCCATATCGCACAGCAGGCCTTTATGGGAATGTTAGCTCTGGCTACCTTCTGTGGGTGTTAGTATAGACTCCAAGTCTGTAAACTTCAGAACTCCTCCAAAATGTTATTTCAGGTAATCTACCTTTCTAACATTAAGTCATTATCCACTTGAAAGTAAAAGTTGAATTAACACATAACAGCTTCTATAGATAACTCACTGGGGACTCAAGAAACCATCAAGAAATCTGAGCTTTGTTCTTCAACATGAAGACATATTTTTGGAACTTGGTCTGTTTTCCTCAGATTCCCAAGAATATAGACAAATGTATAGTCTTTATTTCAGGACTGAGCATTTGCATTGAGTCCCTCCCTATGAGTTTTCTATCCTGTGGAACTAAACTAGCTACTCTAACAAGCAATTTCAAAGTTCCTGTTATGTCTTGTTCATAAGCCTGAAGTTGCCTTATGTGTGAACTTGCTGGGGTTTTTTGTTTTTTGTTTTTCACCCCTGGAACATACCCTGGAGGAATATGTGCCATGCTGGGGGATCAAAGCTGAGGCTTCAAACACTTGAGACAAATGTTCTCCACTCAGCTATACCCAAGATGGCAAGGTGTGCTTTCTAAATTAAAGTCATCTCCAACCAAGCAGAAAGAACAAAACAGCAATTTCCTGGATCTCCAAAATCCTCTCATGGCTCGTGACTCTGGTTGCCCTAATTTTATGATCCCTTTTATTCGTCCTTCCCATCATACAATATGAAGAGTAGAAGATACCAATAAATGTCCTTCTTTTTAACCTTAGTATCCAAAAGGTTACCTTTTTCACTATCATCCCAGACATTAGTACATAAAGCATACAGTACATCTTGATAGAAGCTGATACAAATAGGAAACAAAATTTACTGACAGAAATCAGTTGCATGGCTGGGCACAGCACAGTGCTTAGTGTGCTTGCCTAGAGTGTGCAGAGTCCTGGGTTCAGTTTCCAAGCATCACATTAAAAACAAGCTGGGGCATAGCTTAGCAGCTGAAGCACTTGTCTAGCAAGCATAAGGCCCTGGATTTGATTTTCCAGTACCACATAAGCTGGATATGGTGGCACATGCCTGTAATCCCTGCATTTGGGAGGCTGAGACAGAAGGATTGCCTTGAAATTAAGGCTAGCCTAGGCAACATAGTGAGTTCAGGACCAGCCTGGACTACAGATTGAGACCCTGTCTCAAAATCAAATACAGTAATAAGCAAACAAACTAGCTGGGCATGTTGTCATACACCTATAATCCCAGCGGAAGCACATAGCAGAGGTAGAGGTGGAGGTAGCTCCTCACAGCAGTGAAGCCAAATCCCAGAAGGAAGGAAGGAGATAGCATTTATCCTTCTTAGTCCAACCTCCATCTTCTACCCCTTCCAAGTTTAAGACCCTGATCCACCACACTCCTGTAATCTATAATCTACCACATGCCCATCCCATAATCCACCCTTCCATACCAGGCCCTCGTCTCTTAGGACACGGATCTGTAAATAATCAGTAACATCCAAATACATGAGACTTTGTGGGCATCCAAACCACAACATCTGGGAAGCTCTGATTTTCCTGAGAAACTGTAAAGGGCAGTAAAGAGTAAGGTGAGGGTAGAAGCAAAGAAAACTCCCTTTGATTGCTTGTACTAGGCTAGGTACTGAGCATAACTGCAGTGACCTTAGGGACTGGGACATGCAGGTCTTCCGCTAGGCCCGGTGGTCCTGAGCACTCCAGGTGATGGGGAAGGAGGATCACAAGTTTGAGCCCAGACTGGGCAACTTTATGATTTTGTGAGACCCTGTCTCAAAATCAAAAGTAAAATGAGCTGGGAATATAGCTCAGTATGAAGGCCCTGGGCTTAGTCTCCAGTAGCTCAAAAATGGATAGGTCGGTAGGTCGGTAGGTAGGTAGATAGGGAGGGAGGGAGGGAGGGAGATAGAGAGGGAGATAGATAGAAAGAAAGAACAGGCTTTCTGGTTTGCTGGTATAGCTGTGCTGTTGTTTGAGAATATATCTAGTTTTTGTTTTCATTTTTGCTTTTTTGTGGTACTAGGTATTGAGCCAAGGACTTCCATACTGAGCTACATCTCCAGCCTTTTTTAGTTAGTTAGTTAGTTTGTTTGTTTGAGACACTATTTTTGGTAAATTGCTAAGTTGCCTAAGCTGGACTCGAACTTGCAATCTTCTGCCTTAGCTTCCCTGAGCCCTAGGACCTCAGCCAGTACGACCAGGCCCAGCTTGAAGATTTCATTTAGAGTTTGCCAATGGGCTATTCTCCTCTCCATCTGATTCTCTTCTTTCCTTTAGGTACTCAGTCTACAAATAGCACAGCCTCTGTGCATGGCATCTTATTTGGTGTCCCAGTCCCCTTTCCCATTCCTGAGCCTGATGGTTGCAAGTGTGGAATCAGCTGCCCCATCCAAAAAAATAAGATCTATAGCTACCTGAATAAACTGCCAGTGAAGAGCGAATACCCAGACGTAAGTGACCCTGTTGGGGAGGACCCTGGAGATGGCAGGATGTGGGGTGCTGGGGCAGGGGCAGGAGGCAGCAGGATGAAGGGCTCCTGATCTCTGGGATTATGAAGCAAAAGCCAGAAAGAGAAGTGGAGTTTGAGTGTTAGAGATCATGAGGTAGTATGGGTATTTTTTCACTGTGTGCCTTTATTCTTCTCCTGTGGCCTAATAGTTAGCATGGAGACAATGATGCCATCTTTACATACAACATTTTACTTAACTGTCATGGCCCTGTTTGAAGGTGATATTATGCCTACTTAGCAAATAAAGAAATTTAGCCTCTGATGTGACATGATATGGGCAGAGTCCACTCCACAAAGGTATTTTACAGCTTAATCAGACATGGTGGTACACATTTAGAATCCCAGCCTTCTGGGATGCTGAGGCAGGAAGATTGCTGTGACTTCAAGACCAGTCTGAGCTATATAATGAGTTCAGGATCAGCCTGGACTACGGAGCAAGGGTCTGTTTCAAAAAACAAAAATATGCCAAACAACCAAAACACCCAGAAATCTTATAGCCTAAGTTTAAAGCTGGTTTTTGTTAATTTCAAGACCTATACAGTGTTAGCCAGATACTGAACAGTTCACAGTACAAATGGTTTTAGCATTGACATCAGAAAATCCTGGTTTTGACTTACTCCTGGGGAGCAGGACAAATATAGCTGCCCCTGCTTATTTCCTGGGTCCTGTTGCATGAAATCTTGAATTCCATCTTTTTATTTTCAGTCTGTGAGTTGCCTTGTGGGTAAAGTGTATCCCTTCTAAGCAGCCAATTGTGGGGTTTTATTTTTTAATCCAGTCAGAAAGCCTATGTCTTTTAATAGGTGAATTGAGGCCATTCACATTCACAGTAATTATCGAGCTATGTGTGGTATGTCCTGCCATCATAATTTTTCAGCATTATTTACTTAACTTACTCTTGTCATCTCATTCTCCTGTATCTGTTCTCTCTTTTTCTCTAGGGTCTTTGGTGTCATTAGTCTCCCTTTTGCTTTCTAAATTTCCTTTAATCTCTGCAGTGCTGGCTTAGTGGCTGCAAATTTCTTTAAGCTTTCTATATCATGGAAAGCTTTAATTTCTCACTCTAATTTAAAGGATAATCTCACTGGATATAGCAGTCTGGGTTGGAATTTATGTTCTCTTAGTGCTTGGATGACATTGCTCCATGATCTCCTGGCTTTTAGGATCTGAGCTGAGAAATCTGTAATTATTCTGATGGGCTTATCTTTGTAGGTCACCTTCTGTTTTTCTCTTACAGCTTTTAATCTCTCTTTGTGTTGAATCTCTAGTATTTTAATTATGATGTGTCTTGATGATCTCTTCTGATCAAAGTTCTGTATGTGTTCTATATGACTGCAGTAGCTCCATGTTCATTTCTTTCCTTAGATTTGGGAAATTATCTCCCATAATTTCATTGAACATGACCTTTAAGCATTTTGTTTTGTCCTCAGTTTTCCCCTGCACTGCCATCTAAGGTTGTTTCTCTTTGAGTCATCCATCAGATGTTGTAACCATTCTCCTTCTTCTTTTTTTGTTTTGTGTTCTTTATTGCCTGTACATTCCAGCTCAAACACTTTAGCTTCTAGGTCTGATATTTTATTTTCAAAATGTTCAAACTGGTTACTTATTTTTTCCTATGTATTTTTCACATCCTGAAGGTCTGCTTTCAATATTTTTATATCTTTGCTGTATTTTTATCTAATTTCTTGTATTGCCTTTATTATCTTCTGGTTTATATCTTTTTTGTTTTCCTCTAATTTCTTGTCAATGTTTACTGATAGCATAGCTATGTCCCAGTGTAGCTCTTACATTTCCTGTTTCATTTCTTGTTTCAATCTAAGTATTTGTGGGCCCAGAAATTATCTTTTTTTTTTTTTTTTGGCTTTTTCATCTTTGGGTTCTGCTATTTCAAGATCCCTATTCTGGGGTGTCAGATCTTTCTGAAGGTAATTTATTACCACATTTCCTCATGGTTCTGCTACAGTGAGTTGAGGCTCTGGTATTGTTGATATTTCTTTTCCTGAGATTTTTGCATTAGACTCTTAAGTGTTACCTTGACATAGTATTTGTTAATGTAACTTAAATATGAAAATCATTAGCAATGTCAGCATCTATAATTTGAGTAAAGGTTTACCATTACAATACTATCTAATATTAACAACTAATTAGCGGAGTCTAGTAACGTTGTTTATTTTCCCCTCACAACAAGAATGGATGCAATATACGTTCACTATACATCTAATTGAACCTAGAGTTGACTTATTGAATTGTACTATTGATATTGATAGTATTACAGAGACCTTAAGATAATAATGTTCTATATTGTTTTAGATCCACCCACGATACTTTTATTTAGGTACCTACTATATATATATATATATATATATATATATATATATATATATATATCCAGTATTAATATATACAGCCAGTCCCCACTTAGCATACTAATTACCATCCAAACTACTCAAGGTGATTTCTATGTACAATTGTGATGACCTATAAAAGGAATTTGTTCATGGTGTCACTATCTTATTGGTAAATGCCTACACAGAATTGTATTACTGATCTGTTTCTAGCCGAATAATGTACAGATAATATGTTTCTCTTTGTCTTTCTATATGGATGAGAGTTATTGATACTTACCAGTTCAAATACTAGAGGAGCTGGAGAAGGGAGGAGACAGATTAGGATTATGAGTTAATTTTAGGTGGGACTTGCAAAGTAAGTAAGTGTTTGACAGAGAAAAGCCTGGAGATCTCCTACCCCAGCCCAGAACTGACAAAGAGAAAAAAATCTCTGAGTAATAATACTGAGACTTAGGGGAGTAGCAGGGTGAGGGAGAAAAAGGGATAGAAGAAAAACACAGAGAGAGGGGGGAAAAGAGGAAAAAAGGAAAACAAAGAAAGAAAAAAATAGGTAAAACAAAAAATTAATATAAAGGTGTAGCTAAAGTTCAGGAACTAATTCAGGGGCTTGAAAAAAATGTAAGGACTACTTTATGCAGCAAAAGGGAAAAGAGGAGGAGAGAAGAAGAAAAGAAATAATAGGATAGAAGTGAAATCCAACAGACAAAAGAAAAGCTGAAGTGCGAATTGATCCATTGATCAGCTAGCAGCACATAATCCTGTAACAAAACTATGAAGCAAATTAACTGAGCAAAAATTAAACAACCATAAGAGAAAAAGTAACTAATAGAAAAAAAAGCATTTACTCCCCTATGAGTTTATGTGGAACTGGTTTCAGAGGCTGCTGCCTGGTGGAATCAGCCCACAGTTCCCTTCCTCCTGGAGACTTCTGTCGTTCTGTCCCTTTTGATGTCCCTCTCTGGTCAGGGCAGTGTGGGGCACCATTGTGGTACACTGCTAGCTCCTCTCTCCGGGGCCCCTCTCCCACTCCTATCAGGTTCAGCTGGTCTCAGTTGGGGGTGTGGAGCTCTCTGTGCTTGCTGGTCTCTTTCACTTACTCTGCTACTCAGTTCTGTGGGCTGAAAATTTGCAGTCTGCTCACCTCTGTAGCTTACTGCAAACCGGGGACCGCTGACCGCCCACCCCCTCCTCTCTGGGATAGAGGGCAGGAGCCCACTGGAGTCTCCTTCCCCAGCTCCCACTGCCGTGGGGTGGGTGGGAGGACCCCACGCGGGGCTTCTCCAGCCCCTGATCGCCAGGCTTTACTTTTATTTCTACTCCCTTGATTATATTACAGATTCCACTTGTATTTTTTATTTCTTTAGGGATAGCTGTTCTAGGGCTCCTACTCTGCCTCCATCTTGACTGGAAGTCTCTTATTTTTTATTTTGAGAGGGAGTCTCTCTAAGTTCCCAGGTTGGGCTCACACTTAGGTGGTTCTTATAGTTCATAGCTAAGAAATAGTTAAGCCAATTGTGGATTGCAGTCAAGTCCTAGTTTCATTTTTCCTAATTCTTTTTCTCTTTTTTCAGGTAAGAGTGGTTGTGAAATGGGAACTTAAGGATGACAAAAACGAAAATCTCTTTTGCTGGGAGATCCCAGTGCAGATCAAAGGCTAGAATCATTTGATGCCAGTATGTCTTCATTGGGGTAAGAGGGCAGGGTGGAGGGGGGAAACGGTGGACGAGAAATCAGACCTGAAGTTAAACAGTGCTAGAAGAGGAAAGGAATTTTAAGACTGGTCACTTATGCTTCTCCAACCTCCAGAAACATCCAAGACCCTGTTCCTCAAGACCTCAGAATGGTAGCTTTTGTAATACCTTTGTAAAAAGGCTGAGAGGCTGGGCCTAGTGGCCCAATCCAGCTTTTATACAAGGCAAGGGGACCACAAGTTTGAGCCCAGCCTGGCCAACTTAGTGAGTTGGAGTAACTCTGTCTCAAAATCAAAAATAAAAGCACACTAGAGATATAGCTCAGTGTGAAGGCCTTGGGTCCAATTCCCAATACCACAAAGAGAGAGTCAGACTGTAGAGATTGGTTTAACTGTCTTCATTGTTTTTGTTTGTTTTGTTTTTCTTTTTGTTTTCTGGAGACAGGGTCTCACTCTATAGTCCAGGCTGGTCCTGACTGTACTATGTAACCCAGAACTCATGGCCTAGAACTGGCCTTGAACTCATGGCAATCCTCTGCCTCCACTTCTTGAGTCCTGGGATTTCAGGCGTGTGCCACCACACCTGGCTAATTTTAAAGTGGTGCTGGAGGGTTGAACCCAGGGCCTTGTGCGCACAAGGCAAGCTCTCCAGTCACTAAGCCATGCCCCCAAACTCTCTTCGTTGTTCTTTTGTTTTATTTTGCTTTGCTGTTGGGATGTAGTGAGGCCAGCCAGACAGGACTAGAAGAAAAGCTTGCCTAGGGATAGCACACAGCTCTGTCAGGGCTTTGGTCCTCATTGTGGAAGATGACTTCCAGAGCCACTTCTGTGACACTGGCTGCTCCACCTACAGGTTCCTCAGCTCTAAGTGCCTCGTTGAGTACAGTGCACCTGGCCACCCAGTGTGCTGGCTCCTGACCACACCTTCAGCCCGTGGCTTCAGCAGTAGTGACTTGTCCTCCACGTATCCAGAGCTTCATGGGAGAGATGTTCCGTGGCAGAAGGTTAGCTCCAGATGGCTGCTTCTCTGTGGCTGTCTCATGGCTTTTGTTCTGTCTCAAGTGATTCTCATGAAAGGCAACACTTGGTTAGCAGGTGTTTGACTGTTTCTGTTTGTTTAACAGTAGTAACTTGGACCCTTTTGCACCTGAACCTTTGAATAAAGAAAAGCTTGTGGATCTTGTCTTCTATATTCGGGTTGGAGTATGTGGCCGTCCCACCCTGAGCATGCCTGATCTCATCAATACTTGGGCTGGAGTCACCTGCTTCTTGCAGTTGGGCTCCCTAACTCTATGGCAGATGGGCACCCAGTTTCGTGGCTCCAGAGAAGATATGACACTCAGATCTGCCTTCTTTCTTGTTGTCTACTTAGACCTTATCTTTTTATGCAGAGTGACTTTTTTTGGCGGTACTTGGGACTGAACCTGGGGCTTCGCTCCAAGCTATATTCCCAGTCCTTTTTATTGTTTAATGGAGACAAGGTCTTACGAAGTCACTAAGTTGCCTTGGCTGGACTTGAACTTGAAATGCTGCCTCAGATTCCCAGAGTGCTAGTACAAAGTGACTTTGTTTTATTTTGTAGTTTTATACCACTGAGCATGCTCAAAACAAGCAGTGAAAGCAGATATCACCTAGCTGACAAGGAACGTCTGAAAGGGCAAGCTGTAATGCTGCTGTGATGAGGCGAGCCTAGAGGCTTATGTGTTACCTTTAAAGGTAAACTGTGGGATTGGGGGTAGCTCAGTGGTTAGGGTACTCGTGTACACCGTGAGGCCCTAAGTTTGATTTCTCAGCACTACGTTAAAAAAAAAATTAAGCTGGAGGAATGGCACAATGGTTAAAGTGCTTGTTTTATGAGCGCAAGTCCCTGAGTTTGATCCCCCAGTACCACATAAAGCTGGGTGTGGTGGCACACGCTTATAATCCGAGCACTCGGAAGACTGAGGCAGGCAGATTGTCCTGAGTCCAAGGCCAGTCTGGGTTACACCAGTGAGTTCAGAATCAGTCTGGGCTACATAGTGAGACCTGTTTCCAAAGAAAAGAGAAAAAAGAAAGAAAAACTGGATGAACATGGTGGCACACTCCTATAGTCCCAGCACTTGGGAGGCTGAGGCAGGAGGATTGTTGTGAGTTCCAGGTCAGCTTGGACTACACAGTGAAAGACCTTGTCTCTAAGAAGTAAAGAAAGTGAAGTTATAGAAAGCACAGTGAAATTAAGTTTTAGGGATTTCCTGTTCTTAAAGTAACAAGTATAATCATGAGACATACATGATTTGCTATTTTGATTCTGTGTGCTGTTAGCCAGTTCCTAGATGACACGGAGTTTACAACCCTCTTCATAATTGAGTAAAGAGAAACTGAGCCCGGTGGTGCAGGCGTGTAATTCCAGCACTCTGTGGGTAGAGGCAGGAGGATTGCAATTTCAAGCCCAGCCTGGGCAGTTTAGCAACTCGATGAGAGTTGACTTGAAATTGAAATGAAAGGGGAGGTGGAAGGGCCTGGAGATGTACCTCATTGTAAAGGCCCTGGGCTTGATCCTAGTACCACCAAAAACACAAAAAACCTCAGTAATGAGGACCTTGGAAGGTCATCTATTGTTAGACTGAGAAAAAAAGAAAAAAATTTTCTTAGTTGAATTCTGACAGAATA
>PVKB01000266.1:217203-236118 GCA_004027205.1 Ctenodactylus gundi
TTTTTTTTTTTTTTTTTTTTTTTTTTTTTTTTTTGAAACAGGGTCTTACTCTATAGCCCAGGCTGGTCCTGAACTCACTATGGAGCCCAGGCTGGCCTTGGACTCACAGCCATCCTCCTGCCTCAGCCTCCCGAGAGCTGGAATTACAGGCCCCCTGTAATTACAGTCGCCACTTTTGGTTTATGTGGTGCTGGGAAATCAATTCCGGTACTTAGCGCTTGACTTGGCACTTGTCAGGCCCTGTTGCTCCAGCCCCCGGTGCGGGCTTTCAGCCACTGCATCTCGCTTTGCTTCAGTTTCCTTATCCGTTAAATAGGAATAATGAAGGGCTGTGCGAATGAAGCCAAATGAGGCATATGAGATGCTCCGATGGCCCGGGTGGCGGTATACCCTGTCAGCGTTAGCCATTGTTCTGGGACACGTTGTTCTTCCTCCAGAAATAGCAGGAAAGTCAGGAGGTTCAAAGCCATGTGTGGTAATGTGTCTCCTTAGAAAAACAAGGTCATTGTCTGCGGGCAGCAACTTGGAAAAGCCCTGTTTTTATATGTATTCTTGACTTCCTATTCCCAGAAGATTCCTTGCCTTTTTTTAGCTCCTTTGGGGCGAACAGCTACCAAGCCTGCATTTCATTCTTGTGTGCCCATATGCCTAGAAGAAGATGACAGCAGCTCAGCTAGTACATGCCCTTCCATCAGAACAGGGGGACCCAGCGGCAGGGATAGTGCACTTACCAGCGGCCGTGAGGCTCCAGGAGCCCTGGCAGCAAGCTAGGTGGGGCTCCCACCATGGCGGGGAGGGTAGTTTGAAAGGTCATCTTCTACAGAAAGTTCACAGTCATTAACACTGAGAAGCACTGAATCATAGGTATACTAAGAGAGTCTTGCCCTGCTAACCTCCATCTCAGGCTTTTCTCTGGGGGCTTGCATCCAGCTCTTACATGAACCCAAGACAGGTAAATGCCAGACTTTAGCTGTTTAAGAAATAAAGCAGGAAAATATGCTAGAGACTGAGCCTGGTGGTGCAGGCCTGTAAGCCCAGCACCCGGAGAGGCTGAAACGGGAATATCGCAAGTTGGAACCCTGCTTGGGCAACTTAGCAATTTAGTGAGATCCTGTCACAAATAAATCATAAAAAGGAGCCAGGATATAGCTCAGGGCAAAGGGCTGGGCCTAATCCCCAGCACCACAGAAACAAAGCAGCCATGCACACATACTAATCTCTCAAATATAACTATGATGTGTTGCAAAACATACATTAAACATGCATTTTTTTTTTCAGAAAAAGAGAAGCAGTTCTGTTCACAGCATAAAAAGAATCTAAGCCCTTGGATCTCCAGTTTGGGAGAAGTGTAAAGAAGGTTAAGTGTAAAGGCTAGTTACTAGTCTAAGCCTCATGCTAATAAAAAGCAACAAATACAGAGTAATCTTGCATGGTTGGTTTTGAAATCTCAGCCTTTTTTTTTTTTTTTTTTTTAAGAAACAGAGTGTCCTTGGTCGTGCTTTGTAATGGTTCATAAAGCAGACTGATCTCTGAGAACACCCTCAGGCAGAGGAAAAGCAACTTAAAGAAGATGAGGTCTGAACTACAGAGGGAGACCAGGTCCCAAAAAAAAAAAAAGATGAGGTCAACCAAGGGAAGATGGTCTTGGATTAGCCATTCACTTCAGATAATCCAAAAAGCAAATAATGTTCCAGTGACTGGGTTGGGTGTGAGGACAGATCATGGAATGGTGGAAGGACATCGTCACAGAGGAGCATTGTGGGTAAGAAAGTCATTGAGGTGAGAGTTGCATTAAACACGTGCCTCCCAGGGGCCCTTGGGAAGGAGACAGCAGAGATTAGAGGCTGGGGGCGCACGTTACTCAAAGCCTGGTGTACTCAGCTGCATAGCTTGCGTGTGTGTGTGTGTGTGTGTGTGTGTGTGTGTGTGTGTGTTGGGAAATGGAGTGCTATGAGACCCAAGGTAGAAGGTTGTCTGGATCCCTGCAGATATGGTCTAGAAGTCTTTAGAGAAGTTATTTTGGGTGGCTGTGTCTTTTTCTCTGGAGAGACTCTCTAGGCCTATCCCTTAGTTTCTAAACTAAATCTGATTCACTTACAGCTGTCAGTTGACTAGCAACTAAATGGTCTGGGTGTTGGTTGCCATGGAAACAGCTAAAAGGCCCATTGCTATGGGAACGTACCACGTTCTCCAGACCTGGGGTTTGGTTGCTAAAAAGGGGTCGGGAAAGGGTGGAGCCCAGGATCTGGGCTGGATAGGTGCCTGGAGAGCACCAGAAGAGGGGAAGCACTGTGTGCACACAGGCCTGGCCACCTCTGCCAGTGACCTTCTCTGCTTGCCATAGGCCCATCCTCTGCTTGTTGCCCCATGGTAGCCTCTGAGCACACGCTTGTTCCAAATAGACTACAGGAAGGTCATGAGATTCTGGAGCAACTAACTGGTGTGTATCAGTGCTGCTACCCTCCTCTGCAGGGGTGGAGAGTGGAAACTGTGGCTTTCTCTGGAATGGCCCTTCTCCACAGTCCTGTGTTCCCAATAAGCAGCCAGCGGGTGAAAGGATCAGCTTAGCTCTGACTGCCAGCAGTTCAAACCAACAAAGAACTTGGCAGACAAAACAGGTGGCTGCTGGCTAGACCACGGCAGGGAAGCTTGGGACACCCGATCAGAGCGCAGAAGGGCAGGCCCGCAGTGACGGTCCGTGCTCAGCCTTGAAGAATGCATGCCTCTGCGCTGTGCACCCGCTGACCCTCGTGCCTGTGCCATCAGAGTGAGGGTTCACGGAGATTCCCAGTGTATGGACACTGGGGTTGTGAAATCCTTTTTCCTATATTTTATAATCAAGAGTAGAAACTCTTAAATCTGTGTTTAGTGGCAAGATGATCCTTTACTGAAGCGAAGAGGGAAAAAACCGTGCTAGCCATTCTACCCTTAACTACTGTTAATATGCAGTGTATAAACTTAAAAGCCTGGACGAGGTCACTTCCAAGACCTCTGTCAGGACTAACGGCTTCTGAGTCCCTGAGACGTTGAACAGAAGTTAGAACACACCTGTGCTGTGGGGCAAGGAAAATCCCTAGGGTCCAGAGGAGCTTAGGTCCAAGATTAAGACCAAGTTATTTGGTTTAGAGATTGTCTCAGGCATGGTAGTTCAGGGAACCCTACACCTGGTGCTCGGAGCTCCCAGATCCAGTGTTGGTTTCCTCTCTCTATCTTGCTTTCTCCTGCCTTGAGTTCGTTGGCCCCAGCCCCTTCTGAAGAGCTTTAGAGTATAGAAGCCTGGGGAGAGAGGGAGAGAGAGAGATCTGCAGGACAAGTGAACGTTTTCCCAGAATCTATGGGGAAGGTTTTACTTTTGAAAGCAGCAGTTATTTATAGATATTAGTTGTGTTTACATCTTACTTCCAGCTTTCCCCAGCTGATTGACTAGATAAGTTATTAATACTTAGCCTTTAGGAAGCAAAAAAAAAAAAAAAAAAAAAAGCTGGGGTGGAGCGCAAGGCCTTCTCACTGAGCTACATTCTCAGCTCTTTTTTCTTTTTTGAGACATGGTCTTGCTAAGTCACTAAATCGCCCAGCCTGGGCTGGAACCTGCAGTCCTCCTGCCTCAGATTCCCGGAGGGCTTAGATTACAGGCCTGTGCCATCTGGCCCAGCTTTGCTTTTTCTATTTGAGGCAGAGTCTCGCTAAGTCACTAGATTGCCCAGGCTGATCTCAGACTTGATAGTTCTCTTGCCTCAGCTTCTCAGAGTGCTGGGATGACAGGCTTGAGCTTTTAAGAATCTTAATTTTCTCAGCTATAAAATGGGATGAACAGGGCAGGAGGACAGCTCAATGATAGAGTACTTGCCTCTCATACACGAGGCCCTGGATTCATCCTCAGTACTGCCATTTTTTTAATTTTTGAAAAAATTTTAAAATTTAAATAAAAGGGTGATGAGAACATCTACCTCGGGGTGGTTCTAATGATAACATGACTTCGTGAGTACCTGGGAAGAGTTGTCAGTGTTATTGTCATAGTCCTAGATAAAAAGGAAGGCTGCATTGGGAAACTGCTCAGCGGCCTGGAATTCCAGGTCTTTGTCATGCGTTTGTCTTCCAAATTGAATTCTAGGCCCCTATCTAAAAGGATGGCCTCCCATGATGCCCCACCCTGCTTTGCCTTCATTAAAACTGAGTGTGAGTGTATAACACCCACATTCTTTCTCATGTACAGCTTTTGTGTGGCAGCTCCCTCCCTACTAGACTGTAAACATCTTGAGAATAGAGACTGCCTTTTCATCTTAGAGTAAATGCCTAGAACTCAGCACTCAGCCGTTTGTTAAGGATTTGTTTTTTAATAGGGAAACATGCTGTTTTTCTTTAGGTTTTGAATCTGACCATTTTGCCCTATGGCAGCCTGGTCTCCAAAAGGGAGGTAAGAGTAACAAGTAACTGGATTTCTTCCCCTGAAGGAGGCCGTGGTAGTGCCCTACCCCACGTGGGCGGCTCTACAGTGGGACCAGCGCTCACATCCCCTAGATGCCAGCTGTCATCTACATCTAGGACTCACTGACAAGACTCCGATCTCCAGCCCGAAGGCTCCCTGGCCCTGAGCTCCTCTGCTCGCTCCCTCCCGGTTGCTGTCTGTCGCCAGGTCACTAAGCCTCTGACACCCCCAGGATTGCTCCTGTCCTGGTCACAGCTGTGGATGGCTCTGCAGCTCTAAGTATTAGGCTGCCTCTAGGCAAGGGGACAGGAAGCAGATCTGGTTTACACAAGTGTCCCTGTGCTACTTTGAATGTCCACGGCCCCTGGCAGACCCCATGAGCTTCCCACTAGAATGTGCCAATGCTTGCACCAGGAGCTGTGGAGCGTCTCTCAGACTGCGATTGGTCAGAGCCATTGTCTCCTTCAAAGGGGGTGGCAGGGAAAATGCTGGGATTAGAAAGCTGAGCAGTGGAACGCAGGGGAAAAGCCTCTAGGCCGCTAGGCCTCTGAGGAGTCCCTTAACCTGTTTAGACACCTCATAGGAGCTGGGCGTGGTGGTGCACACCTGTAATTTCAGCATTCAGGAGGCTGAGGCAGAGGATTGCCCTGTGTTCAAGGCCAGCCTGGGCTACATTGTGAGTTTGGAGTTTGGGACTAGGCTGGACTACAGAGGGAGAGAGAGAGAAGAAACCTCAAAGAAGTGTTGTACAGGCAAAAGGAAATGATGGATGCACTTCTGCAGATTGGAAATATTGGAAATACAGAGGGAGAGCGGTAGACTAGCAGCTAATCCCCTGGATTTTCCTGCGTAGGTCTCCTTGACTGGATGACTAGCTAGGCACGCCCACAGAAGCCCAGAAGGCAGTCAGCAGTGATAGCGGTGCTGGTTCCAATCTGCAATCCCCGACCTCTAGGAAGTTGAGCCAGGAGGACAAGGGACAGGACCTTGAATTCAAGCTCAACCTTAGCAATTTAGCAACTAATTGAGACCATGTCTCAAAATTAGAAAACAAAAATACAAACCCCCAAAGCCACAACAAAAACATGGAACAAGGTCCTAGAATGGGGTTAAAGTTTACTCAGATAATGCTTTTCTTTGGGCACAAAGCAGATTCACAAACTGGGCAGGGTGGTGGTTAAGCCCACAGTCCCAGCACTCTGGAAGGCCGAGGGAAGAGGTTCACAAGTCTGAGCCTAACCTGGGCAATTCAGTGACTTAGTGAGATGTTATCTCAGAATCAAAAATGAAAAGAGTTGGGATTGTAGCCTTTTGTGAAGGCTCTTGGGCTCAATCCTTGGTATCAGAAAAAAAAAAAAAAGAACCCCTCCACACACACACACAAACATGGAACCACAATATAGCTGGATCCCTGATTGTTGGGGGGGGGGGGGGGTATCAAACCCAGGGCCTTTGCACTAAGGTACACCTCCAGCCCTTTTATTTTTGATTTTGAGCTGGAGGTCTCTGTAAGCTGCTCAGTAGCCTACACTGGGCTCAGCCTTGTCATCCTCCTGCCTCGGTCCCCCCGAGTGCTAGAATTGCAGGCCTGTGCCGTCTGGCTCTGGAACCTTCTCTGCTAGCCCTGAGGTACAGCAAGCTAGGATGACTGTGCCCTTCAGCCACCCTGATCATCATGCTGTCTAGATGAATTATACCAACAGGACAGTGTGCGTTCTTCAGCCAACATTCACTGAGCACTTATTACACGCCAGGTGAAGAAGAAAAAGGTGTGGTCCCTGCCCTCCCAGAGCTCAAAATCTGGTAAGAAAGGCCAGCAGCAAAGGATCACTGACATACAGTGGGACAGTGTGGTCATAGTCACATGTACAGAGTGCCATAGCAACCGGATGATTTGCTCCTAAGAAGAAGAGCCACAGTGGGCTTCTGCTTGGAGCTCAGCTGTGTGCAGAGCCATCTCCTCCTGTAGCAGTCTACTCATCCATCGGCTATCCTACAAAGACATTCCTGCCTTTGCTTCTGAGATTTTATGAAATATTTATAGACATGAATTTACCTCCTACCTACTGCGAGTCTGGTGAATTTGTTTTTACCTGAAGTTCCTCCTACTTAATTTACTGTAGAACTAAGTAAGCATGTCTGGTTATATCCTAACTATGTATCCCCTTTTTTACCTGGTTATAATCATCTGTTTGAGGTTTTAGAGTTCTGGTTCCCCTTCTCTCCAGCCCATCTTCTACTGCTTCTCCTTTCTCCATCTATGTCCAGCTACTTGGGTCTCTTTTCAGTTCCTCAGACTGGCCATTCTTTGTCCAGCCACAGGATTTTTTTTTTAATTTTTTTTTTTTTTTTTTTTTTGAGACAGGGTTTCGCTCCATAGTCCAGGTTAGTCCTGAATTCACTATGTAGCCCACGCTGGCCTTAAACTCCCAGGAATCCTCCTGCCTTAGTCTCCCATGTGCTGGGATGAAAGGCGTGTGCCACCACGCCCAGTTTATGTGGTGCTGGGGAGTTGAACTCAGGTCCTTGAGCTTGTTAAGGCAAGCACTTTAACTGCTGAGCTATTCCTCCAGCCCAGCCACAGGACTCTTACATGTGCTTTGCTGTCTACTTGCTCACCCTCATTCCCATCCCCTTTCATTTAATTATCTCCTGCTTGTCCTATGCATTTTTTCTGAAATGTCTTTTCCCTGACACCCAACCCAAAGCAGATCAAGAACTGTGTTCATTCTTGTGACAACCTGTTCTCCCCCATCATGGTACAATTCAAATCCCTGCAGTGGCATGAGTATTGGATTGCATCTTTGGAAGCATCATCAGGATGGACAGTGTTTCCATCTGGCAAGAAAGAGAGAGAGAGAGAGAGAGAGAGAGAGAGAGAGAGAGAGGCAGGCTCATTACATTGCCCCTGGTATCTAGCACAGCTCTTAGTCCGAGGAGCAAATGATCAATAAATACTTTTTAAATAACAAATAGAAAGATTGATTAATGATCTGTTTTGTTCCTATTTGCCTTGGGTTTAAAAGGTCTTATGTCCCAAATTTAAAACAGTTTACCAAACACAAAACCAAGGACCAGCAGCAAGCAAGGCCCCCACCACCACCACCACCACCACCAAGAAAGACAGAAAGCGGGTAAGCCAGGAGAGGGAGCCCCAGGCCAGAGAGGCTGAAAGGAGTAGAAAGGGGGAGTAAGGAAAGACTGGAGGGCAGGCCTGGCGGTGCACACCTGTAGCCTCAACACTAGAGGCAGAGGCAGGAGGATTCCAACTTCAAGCCTGGCGTGGGCAATTTAATGAGACTATCTGACAGTAAAAATACAAAAAAGGATAGGAGATGTAGCTGAGAGTGAAGGATTTGGGCTCAACTTCTAATACTGAAAGGAAGGCAGGGTGGGCAGAGCTGCAAGGCAAGGTCAGTCCCAAGAGGAACTCCAGAGGAAGAAGGGCACTCAAGTCCCGCCGCCTGCTGCCTCTCTGGGTTTTGAAATCAGCAATCTGTGGCCCTGATACTGAGGGAATGCGTGTCCCTTAGGTGTGAAATAATGTGCCAGGAAGACAAAAGACTGGATCAAATTAACCTACTTTACTGCTGCTTCAGTTCTATAACTAGATTCTGAGTAGTGAGGGGTTAGGAAGAAGGAGGCTCATCTCATATTAAAACCAATACAGAAAAAAAATACAGAGAATGGAATATAAATTTCATATGATTACAAAAATTCACATGAGATTTCTTTCCTTCCTTCTTTCCTTCCTTTCTTCTTTCTTTCTTTCTTTCTTTCTTTCTTTCTTTCTTTCTTTCTTTCTTTCTTTCTTCCTTTCCTTCATTTCTTATTTTGTGATACTGGGGATCAAGCCCAGTACAGCATCTTCCCACTGAGTTACATCCCTAGCCCATATTTATTTTTGACTTTGAGATGGGGTCTCACTAAGTCCCGATATTGCTGCAATTTCTGGGCTTGAACTTGCTGTCTTGGCACCTCAGCCTCCCAGGAGTGCTGGAATATCAGGCCTGTGCCACTGTACCCAGCTGGCTTGTCTAGTGTGCAAAAGGCCCTGGGCTCAATTTCCCACTACCACTAAACAATTAACTGGACATGATGGGGCATGCCTGTAATCCCAGCATTTGGGAGGCTGAGGCAAGAGAATTGCTGTGGGTTTCAGGCTAGCCTGGGCTACATGGTGAGTTTCAGGACCAACCTGGTCTACAGAACAAGACCTCAAAAAATAAAGACATTAATGCCACATCTTCTTCAATCGGTAGTTCAGGGAAAGAGTCTGAGAGTTATTAGTACCTCCAAGCTATATATTTCAAAGGATTCCACCTAAATTGAAGTTATAGAAATCAAATAATGTTAGAAATATATGGGTCCAGGGGTGTAGCTCAGTAGCAGGGTGCTTACTTAGCACGCTCAAGACCATGGTTCTGTTCCTAGCACCACACACACACACACACACACGCACGCACGCACGCACGCACGCGCACATGCGCGGCAGGCCTGATGATGCGGATCTGTAATCCCAAGCCAGGAGGATCAGAAGTTCAAGCCCAGCCTGGGCAACTTAGTGATTTCTTTTTTAAACTTAGTGAAACTCTTTCTCAAAATCAAAAAATAATGGGCTGGGGATGTACCTCAGTGTGAAGACCCTGGACTTGATCCTAAGGATCTAAAAATGTAAAAAAAAAAAAAAAAAATTAAAAAAAATTTTTAAAAAGAAGCCTAGAGAACAACCTCTTTATGGCAAAACCTTCCTTGTGCTAAGGCCCTGCATAACACCCCAAGCGCACGGTATTTGTGCGCTCAACGTTGAATTGAACCCACAGCAAATAACTCATTCCATCTGGACTGTAAGTTGTTAATTAGGTTTTCTTATCAAGGGGACTCTTACTAGCCGCTCCTCCAGAGAGACTTGGGCCACTTCCAAGTCTCTTTGGGAAGGGTCTACATAAAAAGGCTCCATGGGGTGCTCTGTCCGGACTGTTCTGGGACAGAATCCTGGGGGAGGCAACAGGAGGTAGCAAGATGGAAGCAGAAAGAGCAGAGAGAAGGAAGCTGCCTGTGGTTTCCTTGTAGATGCTATTCTGTATTCTCGGCTTCCCTGCCTGGTTCCATTGTGATCTGTGTTTACCTGGACGCCAGGAGCAACAGGAGCTCCTTGAGGACAGGGCTGTGTCTGATTTTAACACTAGGCACCTTGAGCCCCCCAACTAGCTCGCTGTCCAGCCCACAGAATCCCTGAAATCTGAGTAGATAAAACCCCGGGAAAGATAACCATCCCCAGTGCAGCTGTCATCAGGGGAGCAGGTGAGCAGAAGCAGGGAGGTGGAAGAGGAGGTGTCTGAGGCGGACTGGTGGGTCCTCTTTCTTCTCTCCTAATCTACCTACCACCCAGTGCGCTGAGCCCTGGAGAGCAGCAGTGGGGATAGGAAATGTGATCACGGGGGTTGGTTCCCAGCAGGGGCTGAGAGGAGGGAGACAATGTTCTCAGACTTAATCACTGTTGCTTTTGACTCCCCCAATGTGATCTCTAATGGTCCCTGGCTGGTGCCACTTAAGCCTCCACCCCCAGACCCTCTGCTCTGTGCTCTGCCTACCTGAGCACATCCTTCCCAGCTCCTCAGCAGCTCTGCCTCTCAGAGCCACACCTGCCCCTCCTCTCCCAATGTGTGATGTCCCTATTCACGCAGTGCCCAGAGAAGAGGAGTGAGGTTGAACCTGCAGGCTGGGTACTATTTCTAGAGTGTGTCCAATCAACCTTAGATGAAGGGACCACACCCATAGTCTAAATGTAGCGAGTCCAAGGTCCTGGCCAAAGCCTGCAAGATGCCAGTGGACCGGAAAGTGGTCTGGCAACAGAGGGCCAGGCTGTGCCATGTCAGAAAGGGGCTGGAAATCAGCCAAATAGGTTAGAAGGAAAAAACAAAAATCATCTGCAAAGAACAAAGAAAAGATAGAAAGCCAAGGACACAGAGATCTGTTGCCAGTGAAATGAGAGATAAGACTTGTGCAAGGCCCTGGGTTCGATTCCCCAGCACCACATAAAAATCAGCTGGGTGTGGTGGAGATGTGGACCAGAACTCCAGCACAAAACCTCCTCATCACTCTTGGCTGCATTTTGTCCTTCTCTCATAGCCTCTGCAGTAAATCACCTGCAAGTTGCAACCGTGCAGGCTGCACCCACTTGAAATTGCAATTCGGCAGTCCTAAGATTGGCATTCAGAGACTGTCACAAAAAAAAAAAACAGAAATCTTGTTTATTTTGGTAAATTAATTGCTGGCAGGGACAGCTTTTCATTTCCCAGCCAGAACAATAAACAAAGAATTCATAGGGCTGGAAAACACCTAAAGGTTAGTCTGGGTTAAATTGGCAGACTAAGCAGCAAAAATGCCTGTTTTTGCCATCTCTGAATTTTAAAAAAAAACCACAAAAAAGGCCAGGATTGTGTGCTGAGCTGAGTCTGCACCTCTAGAGAGTCCCTGTTCCCTTATCCCTCAGCGCTGTGCAGGGAACCCAAGCAATCAGGTGACAGGTGGCCTGACTGTGTCTGTGCCTCATCTACAATCCCTGTCACAGCCTGCAGTGGTGAGTGCTGCCAGGTAAGGATAGAGGAAAACACCACGTGGCCCTGTTTTCATGAAAAGGCTCTGGGAAGCCTCCCTGTCATAAAGGTCACTACAGTCTCTGCACCTGGTGCTCTGCTGCCATCTTTCTAGACACCAAACTTGACCTAGTCATCTTTCCCCATAATGAGGCTGCCACTCAGCCAGCCATGTGTGCCTCTCTTCCCATGGGAACCAGTGGGTGAGCTCTCTTTGGAAGGGGGGACCCTTGAGGGACCCAAAGGGACAAGCGGTCCATAGACACGCCCCACGGAGACACTAATCCGCCCACAGTCTGGAAGGGGTTGGAGTGAAGGGAGAACAAGAATGCTGTGTGGTTATTTGGGGAAGGTTTCCTGGAGGGGAGGGGACAGTGAACCAATTATTCAAAGGGCATATACTTGATTTAGCAGAGAGAAAGGGTAGCACATTGCAGGTGGTGGGTGAGGGGGTGGCTTACAGGCAGGAGGACAGGGAAAGCTGACTGCAGAAGGGGCCCTGCTTGGGGTATCCAGGTAGTGACCGCTGAGTGGGCCCTGGCAGGTCCCTAGTGATTGAGTTGAGTACAGTGTTACACACACTGGTATACCAAGCAGGTCTCCGAGCAGGTAGGAAGGGATCCCAGAAGTGGGACCAACCAAACAGGAGCTTCCGCGCTCCTAGGAGCTCAGTGTTAGAGGCTGGATCAGGACACAGATCATGAGGAAAATAAAAGGGGTGTTGTGGTGAAATTTTTCTAAGAAGAACAGAGGAAAGTTCCCAGGAAAGAGTGAAAGACACCTTGGGCCTTACTGGAGCAAGTTTACCAGAGCAGGAGCCTAGAAGGAGTGGGCACCTGCCAATTACATCCAGACCTCTGGCCAGGAATCGCACCTGTGAGGCAGCTCTGATGTCCAAAACAAAACAAAACGTCTGCAATCTGATTGGATCAGAACATCTCAGTGAAGCAGACAGGGCCACACAGGGGTTAAAGTAATTTGCCCCAGGTCCCTGCACATCCCTTTTCCAACAGCATTCTAAGAAAAGAAAGAATTCCCTGGGCGATGCTTCCCTTGCCAGCTTTCCCTTCCTTCCTTCCTGACTTTTCCGTGGTACCCTCAATTACCTCCCCGATGCGGCACCCAGCTTTCCAGGAGACTAGGCCCCCAGATCCCTACCTTGAGACCTTAGACAAGGGCCCGCAGTGCTCTGGGGTCCTCCTACCTGGGGATCCCTGCCCTTCGCTGCCTTGCATCGGCACAGGTATCTCCTAGGTCTGACTGGAGGTTGGGTCAACCGGGGAAACCCCTTCCAGTCCACCTGCCTACTGCCCTGCAAGGGTTTCCTTCAGTCCCTCCTCACCCTCCCTTGGGTGCTTTACTTTCTCTTATTGAAAAAAAAAATAATAATTGGCTGCATTGGAGCTTCTGGTGTTTTATTGTTCCAAGGAGGGATTTTCGTATCAGTTCTGATGAGAGGCAGCTGACAAGCTATTCTTGCCACCTGCTGCAAGAGGCCATTTCATCTGGCCAAGTCTGGATGCACTTGGAGACCTGAGCTTCCCTGGGGATGAGGGTGGGGTGGGGGAACAGCTCCACAAACCAAGCTGAGGCAGGCAGGTGGGAGCACAGCCTGCTCAGCCCTCACGTTAGGACCAGAGTCCTCACTCCAACCCCAAGCAGGACCGTGATATTGGAGAAGACAGAGTGGGGGTTGCTGGCTCGTTAATAGGAAATAGTACTAATGAGAAAAGTGTGGACAGCAAGACCACACGTACCTCACTCTGCGCCCAAAGCTAAGAATCTGGGAATATCCTGTGGGCAACATGGCTCAAGAATTCTCTCCCATTCGGTGAGAATGGGTTTCTATTTTCTTTTTCTTTATTGTAGGGGTATTTCTAGGGGAAAGAGGGAAGGGTATAACCCGAGGTCTTCATTGTTTCCATCTTCAGTCAAATGTGTATTGGAGTCAGCCATGACTCCAATGTGTGAGCACACCCCAGCCTCCAAGGGACCCTTCATGACTGGTTAGTGCAGGTCTTGTAGCCACAGGACCCTACTCTAACAGAATTCTCTCAAGGAAGCTCAGTATCCAAGGTTGGTGGTAATGACTCAGCCCTGAAGGAAGGGGAGGAAAGCTTCCCTTAGCTCAAGTCAAGCAGCACCTTGTGCTTATGGGGGTGGGGTGGATGGGGGTGATGTGAAGGTCATGGTGGTAGCCTGGGAAAACCACTTATCTAAATGAAGAAACTGAGGCCAAGAGGAAAAATCACTCGCCTGAAGCCATACATAGTCCATCAAGGTCCACATCCATCCCCGGGACCTTCTGTCCACCCGTACACCACCCGTCCAACCAGCGCCCATGGAGCTCTGCGCCTCCATTGTCCCGGCCTCAGATGGAGCAATACTTAGGACGTGGCCCCGCTCCTTGCAGCGAGTGCCACCTTCCCAGCAAACCTGGCAGTTGCAAATTTCTCCCACCCCAGCACAAGTCCCCACCCTGCCTGTCACTCAGGCTCCCAGCAGTGAGAGCTAAAGATAGAATTGAGGGCAGCGTTTTAAGTCAGCAGCCACAGACCTGGCTGGCCAAGCGGGATCAGGGATCGGGAGCTCAGACCTGGCGGCTGAGGAGGGAGTCGGGAGGCCTCTTCAAAGCCCTCATTTGCGTTTCTCTGATAATGGGCCGTTCTGGGGAGACTGGCAACAGCTGCTGCAGGCTTTCCTCCTGTGGACCAAGACCTGGTCAAGGCTAACAGAGCCTCAGTCTGACACCTCTTTCCAGACTTCCCTGGACCTCAGAGTCTCCTGACTTTCTGTCCTCTGCACTGATTTGGGAAGGACCTGGGGCTTGGTGGGGCTTTGGTTATTCCCACAGCCAGTGGAGACCCTATTTTTACAGATCTGTCCTGCCCTTCAATGGCCACCCATAGGTTATCTTAGGCCCCGGATTGGGGTTGAAGGGTCAGGCCCTCTAACCGGGCCACAGCAGGGCTTGTGCGCTGGGGGATTCTGTGGGCTCCTAGAACCCGGATGCTGACTTCAGGACATTCTGGAGAGCAGGGTCACTGTCCAACCCCACCTACCTAGGTGCCTCCTCCCGCCACCGCTTCTCTTCATTGCCCCCTGGCAAGAGCCAGCTGACACTCGGGAGCATCACACTTGCGTGGCAGGGAAGTCAGAGGTGTGAGAGGAGAAAAACTGGCTGTATGTCCGCTTCTGGCTGCGTCTCTCCATCTCCAGAGACAGGGGCTCCAGGCCTGGTGGAGCTCTGGGGAAGGAGCCAGGAGAGGCTGCCTTGAGCTGCCCAGTCCTCCTCAGAAATGCAGAAGAAGAAGAAAGGCTACTTCCTTGCGTACCGGTGCCAGGGCCTGACGTGAACTCTAAATCTGCGGGGCTGAAAGAGATAGGTCAGAGGTTCCCAGCTTGCCCCAGAATATAGCCGAAGGGATGAGGTTTGTGCGGATCTCCCTGGGAGGGATCACCTGGGCTCCTCACCAGCACCCCTGGAGCAGCGAGCGAGGTGGCAGAAACAAGATGCCACCTGCGATCTCGCAGCTGCCTGGTGGCCTCCTGTCAGCCACACTTTTGAATCAGAGGGTTTGATGAGAGGCCCCAGGAAGGGGCAGGCCCGAGAGCCAGGGGAGGCCCGTCTTCCAGACAGTCACCCTTTTTCCCCCACAGTGGCAAACCGAAGACTAACACTCCAAGAACCTGCTTTCCAGGTACAGAAATAGTATAGAAAGGTGGGGTGCGGGGGCTGGGGCTGCCACATGCTGCTTTTCCCTGGGCATTCTGGGTAAGAATAATAATGAAGCTATTAATAACTTCTTACCTCTGTATAAGTCTTAGAGACCTTTCTCAAGATGTTTTCACTGCCTGCACATCCAAGAGCTCAACTGATTTTCAAGACAATTTCTGTGACTCTGTGGGATCTTCACCTTCATTTTGCAGATAAAGAAACTGAGGCACAGGGATTGTTGGGTGATAACCAGGTCACGCTGCTAATAAGAGGCAGAGCAGGTACAAGACCCAGAGTTCCTTGAGTCCTCTCTTCAGCTCTCCTACTAAAATGTGACTCCAGAAAGCAAGGGCTTTCCTCAAGGCTATATTGAAGTCGCCTCTGGGGACAACGTAAGCTCAAAGTCCACCGAAGCAGTGCATTAGCCCAGACCCATCTGCCCAGCACGTCCCAGGCCCCTGCCCTGGGCTAGAGCTGAGAGGCAGCCATTAATAGAACACGAATGTTCTTTCTTTCTTTCTTTCTTTCTTTCTTTCTTTCTTTCTTTCTTTCCTTCTTTCTTCTTTCTTTCTTTTTCCACACTGCAAATAGGGCCTAGAGTCTTCATATTCAGCCCTTTTTATTTTAGATTTTGAGATAAGCTCTCACTAAATCACTTGGTTTCTCAGCCTGGGCTTGAACTTGTGACCCTTTTGTCTCAACCTTCCAGAGTGCTGAGCTTACGGGCCTGTGCCGCTGGCCTGGCTCAGAACATAGTTTTTGTTTTGTTTTGTTCTTTGAGGCAGGGTCTCGCTCTGTACTCCTGGTCCTGAACTCATTTATATATATATATATATATATATATCCCAGGCTGGGCTCTAGATCACGGCAATCCTCCTGCCTTGGCCTCCAGAGTGCTGGAACTACAAGAGTGCACCACCATACCCAGTTAGTTTTTATGTGGTGCTGGAGAATCAAACCCAGGGCCTGTGTGTGCTATGCAAAAGCTCTAACCACTGAACTAAGCCCCCAGCTCTGTTCTGTTTTAAAGAGACAGAGTTTGCTGTGTTGCTATGTGGCCTCAAACTCTCATGCTCAAGCAATCCTTCTGCCTCAGCTTCCTAAATCCCTGAGCCTGCAATCTACTACACAAGGCCAAACATAGTTCCTCTTATTTTATTTTATTTTATTTTTTTAGACAAGATCTTGCTCTGTAGCCCAGGCTGGCCTCAAACTCACGGCAGTGCTCCTGCCTCAGCCTCCCAAATGCTAGGATTACAGGTGTGCACCACAACGCCCAGGTTATGTGGTACTAGAGAATCGAACTTGTGCTTGCTAGGCAAGCGCTTTACTCACTAAGCTATACCCTCAGCCCACACGCATAGTTCTTACCATTGAAGAGCTCACAGCTTGGTAAGGAAAGAGGAAAACTCTTAGGTCATCTCCATCACCAACTCACTTAAGGGCATAGAGAGCACAAGGCATTGTGGAAGCAATCCTAAGCCATCTGGGGTATCAGAGAGGGCTTCCTGGAAGAAGGTGTTCTGGCCAACCCCCCACCCCCCAACCACCTATTACTAAACTTCTAAACACCAGCCTAGGAATAGGGATGGAGCTCAGTGGCAGAGCGCTTACTCTGCATGCAAGAGGCCCTGGGTTCAATCCCCAGTATCCAAAATCTAGAGCTAGGGCTAAAATTCAGTGGTTGAAGGGCAGCCTGGACTACAGAGCAGGACTCTGACTCAAAAAAAAAAAAAAAAAAAAAAAAAAAAAAAAAAAAAAGAACTGGTATAATCCAGAAGCAGTAGCCCAACTGCTCTGTCCCTGTAGACTAGCATGAACCCTTCTGCAACCAGGGGGTTGCCACAGTTGGATGCTGTGGCTGGAAATGGACCAAGGATTCAGCTGAACCCAGCTTCCCAGCCTCGCACACATCTGCAGTGGCCAGGAGGGGCCAGCCAATCCACCCCCACCGGCAGTTAGGTCTACCTAGCACTTGTCTCGGACGTGCAAAACCCCAGCCTACTTTAATAATCTGCTGATCAGACTCCACACTGCGCCAGCTAACTAATTCCTGACATTTAACGCTTCTCTGTCTCTAACCCGGATCTGTCATCGCTGTCATTACTAAACCTGACCTTCTCTGGCTTGGTCTTTGGAGCACTGAGGCTGTTGGTCACAGTTCTCAAAGCTCAGGGCTCCCGAGACCTGAAATCCATAATCAAATCACCTCTGAGCCTGCTCCATCCGAAGCTGACGAGTCCCAGTTACTTCCCTCATTAACTCACAGCCTTCTTCCTTCCTCTTGGGGCCTGTCCTGTAGCTTAGGAGTCTGAGACTAGAGTGAGAATAGCCCCACAAGGGGCGAGCTGAGCCGGGGACAGTGGGAAGAGGAAGGGATCCACGGAGCATCGCGTGGGGCTGGCATGGACTGTGGAGATGCTGGGCGGCCGGGGAGAAGGCGAAGAGGCAGCTGAAGGCCGGATAACAGCACTGGCTCCCGGGGAACGCCATGTTTCCTGGACACAAAGGAGGACCTTGTGGACGGGGTAGTAGCTTTCTGGGCTTGTCTGCAATAACTAGTATTTGCTTAGCCCTTTCTAATCTACAAAGAGCGTTAGCTTGCTGAAATGCGATTGTATTTGAAGGTGTCTCGCATGGACCTGATGAAAGAAGTGCCGTCAGTACACGGTGGCTGTTGTCGTCTTCCTCAGTTCTCGTGTCTCCATTTCACCCAGATTATTCTTTTCATTGGTGTGCATTTGTGACAATGAGAATTACCTGAGGAACTGGCGCACACACGTATCGTATCTGGATCATCTTTACGTCCCTTTCTCCTGGTCACCCTCTCACCACCCCTCGCTCCCCTCCACGGAATCTGTCTTCCTAGTTCTCATCCGTCACTCTTTTATTTTTCAATGTTGCTTTTTCATAGTTTTATTTTCTCACATTAGAGAGTCCAGGCCACATTTAACCTCTGTGTCTGATTCATTTTGCTCAGCATGATGGTCTCAAGGTCACTGCTGCATTCTGCAAATGAGAAGATGGAGTCTTGGAGGTTGCTGGAGGTACCCAAGCTTAATGGGTCTGAGTTGGGAGTGGTGACAAAGGCCTCTAATCCCAGCACTCTGGGAAGCTGAGGCAGGAGGATCACATGTTTGAGCCCAACCTGGGCAACTGAGTGACATAGGGAGACTCAAAAATCAAACGTGAGGCTGGAGGAATAGCTCAGTGTAACATTAGAGCACTTGTCTAGCAAATTCAAGGCTCTGAGTTCAATTCCCCAGCACCACATAAGCCTGGTGCAGTAGCAAACATTATAATCCTAGTACTTGAGAGACTGAGGCAAGAGGATCGCTGTGAATTTGAGGCCAGCCTGGGCTCCATAGTGAGTTCAGGACCAGTCTAAACTACAGAGTGAGACCCTGTCCCCCCTCCACACACCAATAAAAAATCAAAGCTGGAAAGGTCGATGCAGGGTATTGACCCAAAGCCTAGGAGGGTGACTGCGGGGCGGGGGTGGGGCGGGTGGAACGCTCAGCTCAGGGCCGGATGCGGCTGGGAGCGGCTGGGCTGCGGGCAGGGGGGGCAGTGGCCCTGGCAGAGAGAAGGGCGCGTGGGTGTGGACTGGATCCGAGGTGGGGAGGGTGGGCAGAGAGACTTCCCGCCGCGCGGGCACCAGCCCCGCACCTGGCCCCGCTGCCTGGGGTCACGTGCGGTCGCTCTTGCGCTACGAGCTACCGGAGCATGCTCTGTCCCGTGGTGCCACTTCTCCCGACCGGCCTTGGGCACCTGGGATCACCGCGCCGGCCCTGAATGCTTAGCATGCATCGGACAGCCCTCAGACAGTTGCCGCAAAATTAGCCAATTTCCAAAACCCATTAAACACCCTGAAAGCGTCCCTCTCAGGGCCATTTTCCAAAATGTGAACTGCAGGGGGAGCCCGGAGGTGACTAGGTCTGGGCTGTCTTCCCCCAGGTTCCCCGACTCCAGCGCCCGAGTGACTTCCCGCGGTGCTTCCCGCAGGGCCCAAACGCTGGGCCCCTGAGGCCCTCCCTGCGGCGGGCGGGCGACAAGGACACCCAGCGTCTGTCACCAGTCCCGGCTCCTGGGCTGCGGACTGCGGCTCCCGCTTGGCAGGAAATTGGCTGTGTGACCCCATCTCCGAGCTCCAGTGGCTCTTCTTATAAGAT